>CAJHQP010008126.1:0-28577 GCA_905132765.1 Moricandia arvensis
TTGGTTTTCCTACTGCGCTCACAAAATAAAACCAAGGCCTTCCCATGAAAACATTTTGTGCGGAACGTTCTTCCTCTGTTTTAGGAGATAGAACCATAGGTATATTCGCTATATTCCACATTTCCCTTTTCAAAATTCTCTTCATTGTTGCTTCATCCTAGATACGAAACTGTGCAGTAGTTTCATTGACTGCGAAAACATCTATCTTTATAGATGCATTACCAAGAGGTTAAATCTTGTTTACGATTATATGGATTCTCGCAGCATGAGGCACTGGAGACATATATCTCCCTTCTAATAGATCCTCCCAAAGGGGAGACTTGTCTTGAACTACCGAATCTGGTATCACTATCACTTCCTTACCCTCTACCGTTTCAACTTCGAGGACATGCTCCCACAGAGCTGACCCAATCTGAACTGCACTAACCCACAAAGTATTTATTGTATCATTCCTCTTAGTATTAGACACTGATGTTTCTGATCCTTCTGGCGCCATCATCGGTGTCTGGATTTAAATTGTAATCTAAAACTTAAACTATTGAAATCAAGATCACCAATTTGCCAAAAAAACTGAACCCTTTTATTATGTTAAAGATTATTTCTCCACATCAACCTCCCTCGTACATGCCAGCCGAATATATATTTATATAAGAGAATTTTAGGCAAATATACATATGAGAAGCCCAAATTGGAGGAGTATACACTGGTTGACTTAATTGGCCCAAAGCCTACAATTTGTGCCTGCAATGACGAAAATGACCTCGGTGCTTGTGTCAGCCACTGACACAAAAGCGTTGCACGCCAAAACACTAGGAAACTATTCCTTAACCTAATCTGGCAGCTAGATGAGTTCTCCTCCACAAACTATTCCTCTATTCTTTTTAAATTTACTCAGTTCGATAGAAAAATTGAAATTTTAACAATTTTATCTGTTAACATAAAATACCTAACGCATGTATTAACATCTACAAATATGTTAGCAACTAACACCTCTATTACCACTTATAATACATGTATTTGTTAACAGATACAAAATTTGTTAACAGTTAATGACTCTATTAATACATCTGGTACATGTATTTGTTATCAGCTAGCACATATGTTAACATCTACAAATATTTTTTAACATGTAACACCTTTGTTAATACTTCGGATACTTAATACTCCTACTTTTGTTAATATCTACACTATTTGTTAACATCTAACAATTCTGTTAACAGTCACAATAATAACACCACAATGTTAATTTTATGAGGATGTGGGGTAATTAATATTATTTTGACTATAAAAATAATATTAAAACAGTAAAAAATAAAAATTTCACAACAAGAATGTTTTACAAAAAAAATATAGTGCATTAACATGAAATCTGCATACAAAAAAAAATTAGAACAAAAATATAATAAAAGAGAAGAGAATAAATAAATTGGTGCAAGTGGATATAAAGGGGCTGACACAGCTAAGAATAACTGACAAGTAGCTGACACAACTCTAGAGGGGAGAGTGGTGTTAGGGGCAAAATGGTCATTAAATTTAAAAGGTCATGTCAAAGCTAGTTTGCTAATTTGATGTTCAAATAGGGTATGTTGGCCAATTATCTCTTTATATAAGCCTAAGATATTCCTAATCTTAATTGTATTAGGACAAGATTTATCTTAAGTATATATGACTAAATACATAATGTTTGCAGAATTGGGCTAAGAATCACTATAAAAAATATTTAGGCCCATCCGTTTTCAATAAACTCCACCTTGGGCCCAAATGGTTTTAACTCTTTCTAGCCCTAGGTATCATCGACATAAGTCTCTAGAGTTCTCCATTGTCTTTTTCGTGAGCGACTCTTCAGGCGATTCCACGCGGCAAACCTTCTGATGAGTCTGTAATCGTCCTGATCATTCGTCAAATCTCTTCGATCAACTCGTCTCACCAATTTATGTTGTATCGAGCCCAAAATTGTTCCGAGTTCCTTTGATCTTCAACATGCATGACCCACCGATTTTTTCTCAGGTGTCCCTCTATCATCTAGTTTGTTCTTCTGGAAAAGATATCACGACTTCTCCCTTCCAGACTTCGAAAGAAACTTTCTTTCTTCGATTTGACGACATGCAAGGCTTCTCTGAGTGATTTTTCGGTAAGTGTCCCTTGATTTTATGAACCGCTAGAGCTCTAGTTCTTTGATTTTATCTTATCTTTTAACTGACAACTCCAAGTTTCCTGATCTTCCTTTCAGCTTCTCTGCTGAACATCCCTTCATCTTATCAGCTGTGTAGCAGATTTTTCGTCTCACTTTCAGCTAATTTCTTAGCAAATTTGAGAAGATTTATATCGCTTCACTCCTGTCCAGTGATATTTTGAGGTACTCGTCTCCCTTAGTTTCTCCTTTTCCCTTTTACAAACTGTTTGGACGTGCCCTTTTCATCTCCTTGTTTTAGTCATTTTTGGGTTCCCTTTCCTAACCATGTCGTTTTTTTCCCTTTAGATACTCCACCTTAAGCTGAACTTTCCTCGCACCTCCCTTAGCAGGTAACCTCTTTGTAACTTATTTGAGCTTCCTTGATTATCGATAAGAAGTAATACCTTTTAAGATCTAATGATATTTACTTCTTTCTTTTGTGAGATGTATCGATAATTAAGTTACCTACAGTGCCAGCTTCTTTAGACGACTTTGAGAATTTCACAGCAGAGATCAAACTTTTGCCCAGGTAAAGCTTTAGTTAGGAAATCTGCGGGATTCTTATTGGTATGAATTTTAGATAGGATAATGCTCCCGTCTTCAACCACGTCTCTGAGGAAATGATATTTATAGTCTACATGTTTAGTTCACTCGTGATGAACATGGTTATTTGCTAGGGCTATAGCACTTTGTGAATCACAATTTAGTTTGACACTTTCTTGATTAAAACCCAATTCTTTGCATATTCTTCTTAGCCATAGAGCTTCTTTCGCAGCCGCAGTTAGAGCCATGTACTCAGTTTCGGTTGTTGAAAGGGATACTACGTCTTGTAACCCTGATTTCCAACTTACAGTATTTCCCCAAACTTGAAACACATATCCAGTAACTGATCTTCTTTTGTCAAGATCTGTAGCATAGTCTGTGTCATAAAAACCTTCAATACTAAACTTTGGTTCTTAGTAAACATAAGACATCTTCCTGTAGATCCTTTTAGATACCTAAGAACCCACTTAGCAGCTGCTCAATGTTCTTTTCCGGGTGCAGACATAAACCTGCTTATTAACCTAACTGCAAAACTTAGATCAAGTCGAGAACCCACCATTGCATACATGATGCTTCCTACTGCACTTGCCTAAGGGACCTCTTCCATATCCGTTCTTTCTTCCATTTGATCGAATGTAAGACTCCTTAGTTTAAACTGAGATGACGTTGGTGTTACTACAGCTTTAGTTTCTGTCATTCCAAACGCTTCCACTACCTTTCGTAAGTAAATTTCCTGTGATAATATTAAGATTCCCTTTGATCTCTCTCACAATATCCATTCCCAATATTCTTGAGGCTTTTCCCAAGTCTTTCATCTCAAATTCTTTACTTAAACTTTCCTTGATATTCCTGATTTCTTTAGGATCCCCAGAGGCTATAAGCATATCATCCACATACAGAAGTAAGAAAACAACTTGTGTTGTGTTAACATTCTTCATGTAAAAACATGGGTCTTCTCTGCTTCTTATGAATCGTTGTGTCTTCATAAAACTGTCGAACTTGTAGTTCCATTGTCTAGGTGATTGTTTTAGCCCATATAGGGATTTCTTAAGTAGAAATAATTTGATTTCATCCCCTTTCTTAACAAACCCTTCCGGTTTCTTCATAAGAATTTTTTTCTTCCAACTCTCTGTGTAAGAATGCAGTTTTTACATCCATTTGCTCGAGCTCATAGTCTAGGTTAACCACGATTGATAGCATTATGCGAATAGAAACATACTTCACCACTGGAAAAAAATACTTCATTGTAGTTGATTCCCTCCTTTTGTGAAAAACCTTGAGCCACTAATCTCACTTCATACCTAGGTTCTTCAATACCTGGTATTCCTGGTTTGAGCTTGAAGATCCATTTGCACCCTATAACTTTTGCGTTCTCGGGCTTATCTATTAAGATCCAGGTGTTATTTCTTTGAAGTGAGTCCATCTCTTCATTTTCTCCATTCTTCCACAATTTTTGTTTCTTGCTCGTCATGGCTTCATTGTAGGTCTTAGGTTCTTCTATCTTTAACTCATCTGCTGCTGCTAATGCATATGCAACAAAATCCGAGTCTTCGAATCTGGATGGGGGTTTTATTTGTCTCTAACTCGATCCCTAGCCAGCATATACTCGTCAATATGTGTTTCCTCTTCGTCCTCCGACAAGTTTTCTTCCGAATTACTTGAAGTTTCTGGTACGGTAGGTGCTCCACCTGGAGATGAGATTTCTTCGTCTTCTGTGTTTGACGGAATAGGTCCTTCTATTATATTTTCTTTAAATGTCACTCGTTTTGACCCCTTCTCTTTAATAACCATGCTCCAGATTATTACCTTTGAATATCTTCGTGTGTTTATATATTTCTTCTTCATTGAATACCACATTCCTACTAGGTTCACACTTACCAGTCTCTTGTATCCACACACGATAACCCTTAGTTCTGAAAGGATATCCCACAAACACTCCCTTTATCGCCCTTGGACTTGTTTTATCTTGAACTTTATGAACATATGCTGAACACCCGAACCTTTTAATATTTCTTAAGTCACACTCTGTACTAGTCCAACGCTCTTCAGGTAGTTCAAAATCTATTGCTGAATTTGGTGATCTGTTGATAATATATGTGGCCGTTGAAGCGGCTTCGGCCCAGAGCCTTGCCCTAATCACGATTCTACAAGCATGCATCGAATTTTGTCCATGATTGTCCTGTTCATTCTTTCTACAACCATGTTTTGTTGTGGGGTATACAGACATGTCTTGTGTCTCTTAATCCCTGAGTCTTTGCATAATTTATTGAATTGTTGATTGCAAAATCGAGACAGTTATCCGTCCTTAGGCACTTTATTCTTTTTTGAGTTAGGTTTTCAACAACTTCTTTCCATTCTTTGAATTTTCTGAATGCTTCGTCTTATGTTTTGAGAAAGTAGAACCAGACTCTATAAATCTTTTAAAGTAATTGCTTCCAGCTAGACTTTCTTGAGTCGAAGGGGCTCCCAATAAGTCTAAATGTATATATTCTAGGGTTCCTTTGGTTGTGTGTTTTGCAGTGGGGAAATTCTGTTTGTGGAATTTTCCTAAGGCGCAGGTTTCAAAGAACTCGAGCTTGTCCACTTCTTTCTTCGGTATATATCTGTCTTTCACGAGTACATCCATACTCTTGACACTCATATGACACAATCTAGAATGCCATATAGCCGTTTTATCTACTTCTGCTTTTGACACGTTCACTTCTCCTTTAGCTACCTTTCCTTGTAAGTAATACAAGCATTCGTTAAATTTTCCAGATATGATTTCTTCTCCGTTTTTGTAGAACTTTATCATAAAGTCTTTCCCCTCATATTGGCATCCAGATCGTTCTAAAATCCTATAGGATATTAAGTTTCCACTCATATTGGGCATGTATCTTACATCTGTGAGAATTACTACGGATCCATCTGGTCTTAAGATTCTTATTTTTCATATACCCTTGACATCACAATGTATGTTGTTTGCCATTAACACTCTTCCTCCTTCGAATTCTTCTAAGTCAAATAGTACGTCTTTGTTTGGTGTGATATGGAAAGAACATTCCAAGTTTATAACCCATTCATATCGTGTATCTTTTGTACTTACGGTTAGGACTAGGGGTTGTTTTGGTTCTTCAAAGATATTTGCGGATCTCTAGGGTTTTCTATCAGGGCTTTCTCGCTTCCAGTGCCCTTCTTTTCCTCATATAAAGCAGCCTTTATTGTTCTTGTCATACTTAGGTCTAGATTTCGACCTTCCGTACCTACTTTTGGATCTTCTTTTCCAATATTTGTTTCCTCCTTTATTAAATCGATTCGATGGTCTTCCCCTATCATCAACATACAATCTCTCATATTGAGACCTTGAGAGTTTATCACTTTTCAACAACTCACATTCCTTAGACCGTGCAGCCCCAGTTACTTCATCTATCTTGAGGGTGCCTCGTCCATATTTAAGGGTCTCCTTGAGTTGATTGTATCGTTGGGGCATTGAATTTAGGAGTAATACAGCCTGAAATTCCTTGGCTACCTCTACGTTTAGGTTGTTCAAATCGGCTACTAGTTTTAGGAAGTCATCCACGTTGGCGTCTATGCCCTTCGATTCATTCATCTTAAGCGTATAAAACTTGTGTTGCAAGTAAATACGGTATTGTAAGGATGTCTCTGTGTACCAAGTATTTAGGGCTTTCCACATTGCAGCCCCCGTGTCACAGTGACTAATCTTCCTTAATACTTGATTTCCCACGTTCACAACGATAAGATCTTTTGCCTTTTCTGATTTCCCAAGCTTAACGGGATCGATGGTTGAGGTGATATCCTTAGTTTCTTTTTCAGAATCCTTCTGAGCCGGATCTTCTTCTTCTTTGGTGTTTGATGAATCGATAAGAAGTTTTTCATCAGTTAGGATATCCTTTAGCCCTAAGACACCAAAGTGAGCCATCATCCGAACCTTCCAAAGAGAAAAAATCTCATGTCCCATCGAATCTATCAACGTCTATCCTTGTTGTCGACATCTTTGTTAAAGTACCTTTTGCAATCAAAACCTGGATTGCTCTGATACCACTTGTTAGGATTTAACTTGTAATCTAAAACTTTAACTATTGAAATCAAGATCACCAATTTGCCAAAACAACTGAACCCTTTTATTATGTTAAAGATTATTTCTCCACATCAACCTCCCTCGTATATGCCAACCGAATATCTATTTATATAAGCCTAGATATTCCTAATCTTAATTGTATAAGGACAAGATTAATCCTAAGTATATATAACTAATACACAATGTTTGCAGAATTGGGCTAAGAGTCACTATAAAATATTTAGGCTCATCCGTTTTCAATAATCGGCAAACCAAAGACCTAACGAGCGGCAAGCACGCAAAACCATAATCGCACTTCAAAACTTTTTTTCTGATATGGCAAATAGCTCCACATTTTCCCCGTTCTCGATATGAATACATTTTTGTGTTTATATATACATATATATATATATCATATTAATTAAACTTCATATAAATACTCATATGCTCTATATATTTCAATTAGTATATAAAATTAAGATTTTTATTTGATTAAAATGTATGTAAGTCTTATTTAGTTAGCTGTATAATATTCTGTAGCTTTATTTTCATTTATATTTTTATTAAATCATTATGATTTGTTTGAAAGAAATGACTAAACAAAAACGATATGACTATAAGTAGAGATTTGACTCAACGGATTTAGATAATTATCCATGTCTATATTGAGCCAATCATCTAACAGTTTTTTTTTCACCAGAAACAACAAATAAACATTCGTATAATTCTCTTGTGCTTTTTTTTTGTTTCTCGAACCCGACCACACAGATTATTTGTTGTTCAAATCATGTTAATTGTTTAATATACTTTTAAAGCATTGAAATATTAATAATAATAATAATTTACAAAACAAAAAAATGTTTTAACATTTTTATTTAGTTGATTTGAATATTTATATATACAATTATATTATTTATATTGATTAAAGATGCAAATGTATAAGATATTATTAATCAAACTTTTAGTTATTTCAGCTCTTTTAGTCTTTCATTATGAATTTAAATAAAATATAGGGTTTTTTTGTAAATGTGACTCAAAACTCAAAGTCAAACACAAAACTAACCATTGATTTCTTTGGAACTTTCATTTGCCTTATTCACCCAAAAATAGATTATTCACGGAAATTCTATTACTTTTTTTCTTGTAAGTGAGTATTTTACTCTATCATCCTCATTTTCGTCAAGTATTTACAATGTTGTCATTTTCATCAATACACCAATCACCATGAACAAGCCATTTGAAACTCTTAATGCATCTAAAATCGATTTTAGATCCTCCTATCTCATCTCTTATGCTCAAAAACTACATCTCTTTCACTTTCTCTCTATATTCATCCAAAAAATCAAAGATTTTGATTCTAAACTTTGTAAGGTTCAAATTGATGATTGTTGATCCTTAACAAGTGAAATATGTTTCGTGTTGAAATTATGTGTGGTAAAAGAAACTAATCAAGTTATCTCATTGGTTGAAAGTATGAAATTGTTTTTTCCAGATTTGTTCGTTAGAAGACTTCCGTGTAAGTCTCCTAGTCGTAGAAAACTTTTACGAAAGTCTTCTGGTCAATGTAGAGATTACTTTTGCAATTGACTTTATGTGTATTTTCTAGAGACAGATTCTTTAGAAGTTTTCCAACTTTCCTTTGTTAACAAAAAAACCTCGAAAATACCAGAGAAGACTTCCCGGTAAGTCATCTAGGATAAACATGTTAGTTTTACAATTGACTGGATTGTGTAAAAAATTGACTTTCTCTAGATGACTTACATGGAAGTCTTCTGAACTCTCGGTGGAAGTTTTCTCACTGTCGGTGAAAGTTTTCTCACTGTCGGTGAAAGTCCTCTCATGTTACTTTTTGCAATTGAAAAATAAAAGTTAAATATTTAATTTTAACTAGACAACTTACATGTAAGTCTTCCGGAAGACAACTTACACGGAAGTCTTCCAGAATTTTCTTTCGAGATTCTCGTCAAACCTTAGTTATCATAGAAGACTTCTGTGTAAGTCGTCTTCCGGAAGATTAACATAGAAGTCATCTAATTATAATTAAATATTTAAGTTTTATTTTTCAATTGCAAAAGTAACCCAAGACGACTTACTTGTAAGTCGTTTCGCTAGATGTAATATTTAAATTATGACACAATTTGATCAATTGTAAAACTAACTTGTTTATCCTAGAAAACTGACAAGAAGTCTTCTCTGGCATTTTTGATTTTTCAAAAACAAAAGTAAGCCAATATTACAAAGGAAGACTTCCAAGAAGCTTTTTGTAGAGTATACTTCTTTGGTAGTCTTCATTTGTAAATTTTCAATTACAAATATGACCTAAGTGAAAGACTTTCTAGAAGTCTTTTGGATAAGTGTTCTACGTCAAAGTTTAATAAACTTTCACTTTCTCTAAAACTATAAGGACTTTTTACATTTTCTTGTTAGTTCATGTCTATTAGTTGATATTGGGGTTCCTGAATGAAATTCATAATTTAATTGGTTTTAATTATGAGGTTACCAACATTCATGTTTATTAATGTTTCTAGCATATCTGAGAAATGTGAAAGTCTTCTACGTTAGTTTTTATAAACTTGTTAAGTAACTTTAAGATATCTTTTTAACTTTCAAAAATGTTAAGTAACTTCAAGAATATCAAGTAATATGGTTTAATGTGTCATCTTAGATCATAAGATATACTTTTTAACTTGCATGAAATTTGAAATTTCCGTTTTCACTTAAAATTTTAGTTTCCCGCTTAATTTTAATTTTCCGCTTATATTTCAATTTTCCGCTTTAAATTTAACTCTTCTGAAAGACTTTTAGTGAGACTGTTATATGTTTGAACTTATGTAATGTTTGATATTTTGTGAATTTGGCTAAGTTTTCTTAAGAAGTCTTCTCCCTTAGTTGTAGTAAATTTGACTAATTTTTTTCGTTATTGTGTTTTGTTATTGAAGTTGTATTAATAACTTCGATAATGTCAAGTACTTTTGGCAAGATAATATTGTAGACATGAACATATTTACCGAATTTTTTCATTGTCTCTTTAAATTTACATAAACATTCACAATTAAAAGAGTACACCTACAAATCACAAAACAAACCATAAACAAAATTATTATAGATCATTCCTCCTCATAAACAAGCTTGAAATCCATTTGACATGGGAGAAGACTTCGAGGAAGTCTTCTATTATATTATATGTTAGAAGCCTTCCGATAAGACTTCCTAGAAGTCTTCCACAGTCTGAATTATATTTGAAAAATCTGAAAATCCAAAAACATTCAAATGGCTTCAAAACAAATAAAATAAGTGGAAGATGAGATATGCCTACCTTTATAGAACACACAGAAATACATATCCAAAAAATAGATTTACCTTTAAATCAGTAGAAGATGAGAACCATGTAATAAAAAACGTGCAAAAGAAAATGAATTAGTGAGAAAGACATGAGAAAAAATGATCAATTGATATAAAGTTTGGTGTTTTCAAGTTCTAATAGACTTAAGAGAAGTTGAAGAGTTTTAGTATGGGAAAAAGTTAAGAGCTTTAGCAATCATAGACTTACCAAAACGCTCAAATCTGTTATGAAAGAGCAAATATGAGAGAAAACTCCGTCAGAAGACTTCTTGGAAGTCTTCTTGGAAGTCTTCTAGTGCATTAAATGTTAGAAGACTTCCAGGAAGATTTTTCTGGAAGTCTCCCAAATTTATCTCAGATATGAAAAATCTGCATATCCAAAAGTATTCAAATGGCTTCAAAACATTGAAAAACTTCAAAAATAAAGTTAGAACTTAAAACAACAAAAAAAAATCAAAAGGTAAGAGCTTAAAGAACCAAGAGGTTACCAAATGAAAAAAATGATTTATAGAACTACCTTTAAAGGACTGGAACCATGTAATGAACAACCTGCAAAAATAAAATAAATCAGTGAGCAAGACATGAGATAAAAATGAGAAAATTCATATAAAATTTAGTTGTTTTAAGCTCAAAGAGATTATAGAGTGTTTTAGAGTTATAGAATGAGAAACATTACATTTTTGTTCCAGCCGTTTGAGAGGAAAAGGAAGAATGTCTAATTTTTTCTTTATATAAAGAGACAAAAATTCTAATAAAATTAAATATTTTCGATTAAGAAGACTTTCAAGTAAGTATTCTAATTGAATACCTACTGGAATACTTACTTGATAAGTCTTCTAGACCCTAAATTTACTATTTACCCAGGAGATTTCCGCGGAAGTCTTCTAGTACATTATTTGTCCGAAGACTTAAGTTACATAAACACTAAACTCAAAATAACTAACTAACTATAAACAAACAGTTCATAAAACTTAAAACTAACTTTAAAAGTGTTTAATATACACAAAACTATACACATATAAGTCAAAATTCAAATTTTCAAAAAATATTAAGCTTCCAAAATCTTACCCTAAGAATACATACAATACTACAAAATATGTTACCAAAATCAACTTTAAAAGTGTTTAATATACACAAAACTAATCACATATATGTTATAATTCAATTTACTATTTTTAATTTATATCATTTAAAATATTTATAATTACATGATTTTAATTTTTCGTAGATCAAAATAAATATTTTTTTTATAAATTATCTTTAGGATCTACTATATTAGAAGACTTCCGTGAAGTCTTCTAAAAGGCTTACAGAATCTCAGAAAACTTACAAAACCTCAGAAAACTTTATGGGGTTATACTTAAAAAAATGAATTATGTTTTTTTTGTTGGGAAATTGCCAAAAATACCACTTTTCTTGTACCACTTTCCTTGTACCACTTTTCATTTTTACCTTAATTACTTCTATCTTTATTTTTTAAGAGTGAAAAACATACATATAACCCTTGGGTTAATTAATCTAAGACTTAGGGTTTAGAGTTTAGGGGTAGGGGTAGGGTTGGGTAAGGTTTAGGAATGTAAAATTTAGAATTTTAATTAATTTAAAAAATAATTGCCTCTTAAAAAAGTGGTATTTATGAAAATGGCTTTTTAATGAAGGTAAAAGTGAAAAGTGGTACAAGAAAAGTGGTATTTTTGAAAATTCTCCTTTTTTGTTTTGTCATACGGGGTTGATTGTAATTGGAGAATTTTCAAAAATACCACTTTTCATTTTTACCTTCGTTAAAGAGACATTTTCAAAAAGACCACTTTTTTGAAGGGTAAATTTTTTTATAATTAATTAGAATCTTAAATTTTAAATTCCTAAACCCTAACCCCACTCCACACCACCCCTTAAGTCTAAACCCTAAGTCTTATATTAATTAACCCAAGAGTTATAAGTGTGTTTTTCCCTCTTAAAAAATAAGGGTAAAAGTGATTAAGATATTTTTGAAAAGTGGTACAAGGAAAATGGTATTTTTGGCAATTTCCATTGTAATTTCACTAACATTTTGGGTTACTTTTGCATTTGATTCAAGTTTGAGTATACTTTTGAGGTTAAAATCAAGTTTTGAGTCATATTTGATAAATTCCACTAAAATATATGTAATTTATTTATTTAATTGTATAATATATTTTATAAATTTTTAATTTTTAAAATTTATTTGATGTCAATTTATTTCATTTATTTATAAATAGTAATTTAATTTAATTTAAAATTTTATATATTTTAAAATGAATGTAATTATATTTATGAAAATATAAATAAAATAATCTATTAATTTGATATTGACTGAAATTATTTATAGTTTCTATACTTGCAAAAATAGGTTATACTTAATTATTTTTTTTCATAACTAATTGGAATTTTTTGTCTATTATAATGTTTTATATTGTTTGGACACAATATATTTTTTGGTTTAAGACACAAGATTAATTATTGTGTTATTTGGAGACATAGATAATAGTATAATATTGTTTATATAATTACTTTATAATAGAGGGATGTAATTATTTAATTTTGATTTTCACAAATTATTTGAATATTTTTGTAACGACCCGGTTTTACCGGTTAATTTGATTTTTTTTTACCTACAATTATTTTGTACTGAACCAAGCCATTTCTTAAACCTAACCATTTATAATCGTATATATTTTTTTTTCCAAAACCTAACAAAGGAAAAAAAGACCCATCGTGGGGATCCGCCTCCATCATATCTTCTCTCCCACTCATCTCCATTGTTTCCCTCATCTCTCGTTCTCTTGGCTTCTCCTCGTTTTGTTTCTTCTTGCGCTCACCCCATCGGAGAGTGAGATTCACGACCATGGTCAACTCCAGCCTCAATCCATGGATCACGAGAGACACCGTACGTTAAGGAGATGCTATGTAGGGCGCCACCTCTCGACGCCATCAACCACCACGGCTCAATGCCGGAAGTTGTTGCAGTCCACCAGAGATCTATGTTGTCACTACCTTAGCCGCTGCCAGCAACTTCGTATGGATCCGAGTAAGAGAGATCACGACCTTTGCCTTGCTTGTGTTCCAAGCTTCTTTATCTTAACTTTTGTTTTGTCTCTTCCTCGGCAACAATGAATTCATGTCATGATTTACGTGTCCTATTCCATATCTCTTGTCCAAAAAGTCACCTTTAGTTTAAAAATCTGAATTCATTCATATTAATGATGACTCTTGGTTGACTTTGTTTCTTTGGTGCAATTTTGGCGTGAGGTCAAGAGTCATAGCGAAACCCTAGCTTTCTTGCTGATCAAGTAATCTGTAACATCCCGAGTTGTGATATGTTGAAAGGCTTAAGAAAATTGATTTGGCTACCTATGTCATCAAAGTTGACTTACCTTTTCCGTCACACATCCGTTTAGAACTCCAGGGTTAAGCGTGCTTGGGCTGGAGTAGTGAAAGGATGGGTGACCTATCGGGAAGTGATTCGCGATACCGTGCGAGTGAGACCAAAACACGGGGAAAGATCATGTGGTGATTGCAGGGACAGTAAATAATGATTTCGAACCTTGGAAAAATTAACGCACCGACTGTCGGACAGGGGTGGGGCCCACGAGCCCGATAGAGGGATGGGTGACTCACCGGTAGGGGCGGTTGGGGCGTTATAAGTGGTATCAGAGCTGGTTAGCCGTCTCGGTTCTGACCCGAGAGGCGTCTTAAGACCTGTTGGGGGCGCAACGAGGGCATTGCGTTCTTTGAGAGGGGGTGAATTGTAACATCCCGAGTTGTGATATGTGGAAAGGCTTAAGAGAATTGATTTGGCTACCTATGTCACCAAAGTTGACTTACCTTTTCCGTTACACATCCGTTTAGAACTTCAGGGTTAAGCGTGCTTGGGCTGGAGTAGTGAAAGGATGGGTGACCTATCGGGAAGTGATTCGCGATACCGTGCGAGTGAGACCAAAATACGGGGAAAGATCATGTGGTGATTGCAGGGACAGTAAATAATGATTTCGAGCCTTGAAAAAATTAACGCACCGACCGTCGGACAGGGGTGGAGCCCACGAACCCGATAGAGGAAAGGGTGACTCACCGGTAGGGGCGGTTGGGGTGTTATAGTTTTGGTCATTTATAATGTTTTATATTGTTTGAACACAACTTTTTTTTTGGTTTAAGACACAAGATTAATTATTGTATTATTTGGAGTAGTATAATATTGTTTCTATAATTACTTTATAATAAGGGGTGTGTTTAATTTAAAATCATTCAAAGAAATGGTTGGGTGCAAGGGAATGTTTTTGTTTTAATAATAGAGATGCTAACATAAGAAATTTAATACATTTTTGTATTCATAATATTATATTAATTAATTTCATATAAATATTCTTATGCTGCATATATTTTAATTATAATATAAAATTAAGTTTTTTAATTGATTCAAATTTATGTAAATTTTATTCATTTAGCTGTATGATATTCTATAGCTTCATTTTGTATATACTTTTATCGAATCATTAAGAATTTGTCGAAAATAATTGACCCAACAAAAACATATATGAATATAAATAAAGATTTGGCCAAAACAGAGTTTGCTAATTATTCATGTCTAAATTGAAGCCATCATCCAACTGTTTGTCTTCACTGGGAACAAAAAAATTAATATTTGTATAATTCTTTGTGTTTTTTTTTCTAGACCCGCACGACCACAAAGATTATCTATTGTTCAAATCAACTAAACTGTTTAATCTATACTATTAAAACAGGATCATATTGTTAAATTTTAAGATTCTACCCTTAGATTTTAATCATATTTATAAGATAATATCATTATTTATTTTTAGAATCTTAATTAACTAAGAAACTAAATATTTCCTATATTTATGGTAACTGATAATGTTTTCTATTTTTTTGATTAATAATAATTTTTCTATTATCAAAATCATGATTTTCCATTTAATTTTAATATCATATTTCCGTGCATCATATTATCTAGCGATACAAAATTTATAAATTATTATTTATTGTGTCATTTTATCTTAATAATGATATGTCAATTCAATTTGTTTAAAACTAATTTTTAGATATAAAATAAGTAAAAATGTAAACTTATCATAGGTTATTAATAACGAAAAGAAACTAATATCGTTATATGAATAAATTGTGTTTTTTTCTGTTACCATTGTTTCATTTTTTTTTCAAATGACAAGAGAGTTTTTATTAAAGAAATTGCAAAAATCGGTTTTTCTTTAATATTAAAAATACGAGTTATTTAAAAAAAAATACATTATCAAATTTTATGGGGTTTTTAGCAGATCAACGGATATCATATTACAGATTTATTGCGGGTTTTAAAATATATACCGGGTTGGCTCAAATTTTTAATTCGTAAATTTTAATTAAATTTTAACTGGATTATACAAAAGTTGTCGAAAGTACCAGTTCAACTATGGATCTGGTCGGATATGAAAACATTACATGAAAATCGAACATTATAATAAAACAACTTTTGAATTTTTGTGTTTGAATAATTAATTCAAATAAATTTTATCAAAGTGGTAAAAATATACTCGCGCTTTAAAAGCGCGGATCAAAATCTAGTACACTTTTAAAGCAAATCTCTTTTAACCAAAATATATTTTACGAAACAAAAATGAATTAACATTTTTATCTATATTTTAAGGGAAATTGCCAAATTACCATTTTTTTACTATTTTTCATGTTTACGTTAATCACTTTTACCTTTATTTTTTAAGAGGAAGAATACATTTATATCCCTTGGGTTAATTAATCTAAGACTTAGGGTTTAGAGTTGAGGGGTGGGATAGGGTCTAGGAATGTAAAATTTAGAATTCTAATTAATTTTTTAAAAAAATTACCTCTTAGAAAAGTGGTATTTAAGAAAAATATATCTTTAATGAAGGTAAAAATGAAAAGTGGTACCAATAATGTGGTAAACATGAAACTTTTCCATAATTTAATATATATATATATATATATATAATTATATTATTTTGTTTTTATTTAATATGAAATTGTATAAGGTATAAATGAAATTTTCAAAAATATCATTTTCCTTATACTATTTTTCATTTTTACCTTCATTAAAGAGATATTTTCAAAAATACCACTTTTTAAGGGGTTAATTTTTTTAAAATTAATTAGAATCCTAAATTTTGCATTCCTAAACCATACTCCCACCATAAACCACCCCTTCTATAAACCTTAAGTCTTAGATTCATTAACCTAAGGATTATAATTGTGTTTTTTCCTCTTAAAAAACAAGAGTAAAAGTGATTAAGATATTTTTGAAAGGTGGTACAAGGAATATGGTATTTTTGACAATTTCCAAGATATAACTAATTTAATTTTTAGTTATTTCAGCTTTTTCATTCTTTCTTATGAATTTAGAATACAATCTGTGTAATTTATTTGATTAATTGTATGATATATTTTGATATATTTTTTAATTATATAATTTATTGAGTAATTTTCATGTTTATCACATTATTGTTCATTTTTATCTTCGAGACATTTTCATAAGTACATTTTTTAAGAGGCAAATTTTTTAAAATTAATTAGAATTCTAAATTTAACATTCCTAAACCCTACCCTCACCCTCAACTCTAAACTCTAAGTCTTAGATTAATTAACTCAATGGTTATAAGTGTGTTTTTTTCTTCTTAAAATAAAGGTAAACATAAAAAATGGTACTATGAAAGTGGTATTTTTGACAATTTCTCTAATTTATTTGATTTCAATTTATTTTATTTTATTTACACACAATATTTAATTTACTATAAAATTTATTTAAATTTAAATCAATGTAATTATATATTTAAGGGGAATTTTCAAAATATCACTTTCCTTGTACCACTTTTCATTTTTACCTTCATTAAAGAGACATTTTAAAAAATACCATTTTTAAGGAGCAATTTTTTTTAAAATTAATTAGAATCCTAAAATTTAAATTCCTAAACCCTACTCCCACCTTACACCACCCCTTAACTCTAAATCCTAAGTTTTAGATTAATTAACCCAAAGGTTATAAGTGTGTTTTTCTCTCTTAAAAGACAAAGGTAAAAGTGATTAAGGTATTTTTGAAAAGTGGTACAATAAAAGTGGTATTTTGATAATTTCCTTATATTTAATATAAAAATTATTTAAAATTTTAATATATTTTCTTTTAGTTGGGAAAATAGATATTTTTTTTCCTTTTATGTTGTTTTATAAAAAAAAGATATGAAGAAAAAATTAAAATTCATTTAAGTGAAGTTTTTAATTATAGATATTTCCTTTCTATTATTTATATATTTTTTGTAAAAAGAAAAAAAATATTTTTAAAAATAAAAATAAAAGAAAATTAAAAGAAAAAATATAATTATAAATGTATTAAACAATAAGGAAATAAATTAGTCTTAATAACAACAACTACATATTTTTAGTTCATTAAAGTTAACATTGTAATTGATTATTGTAATAAATAACATGAGATTAACACATATGAAATGACTTATCAAATAATATTATAGGCATTAGATTTTCTTTTTGGTTATATGATGAATTATATTTTAACCTTTAAAAAATGAATTAATATTTTTTGTTATGCTTGCTAATTTCCTATCATCCTAAAAGATTATTTGGAAAAGAAATAATTTTTTTAAAAAAGCATTAAACAAGAGAGAGAGAGAGAGGCATTATCGTAAGAAAATAGTGGTTGTTCCTTGAAATCCGGGCCTGGTTGTCTCCTTTAGATCCGATTCTATCTCTCTCTGTTCCTTGTTATTGCAAAAAGATTCTGTTTTTCGATTTGTGTTTGTGGATGAGATTGTGGATAAAACCATCTTCTATTTCTGGACTACTCAAACTCCTGTTGTCCTGTCTGATTCTCTTCTTATTTCTTCCGCTCTTATTTTATCTGCACTTGTTTTTTTTTTTCTTTTGCGTTAATCTGAGAGCTACACGACAGATTCCTTTGATCATAAATTGTTCGAAGAATTTGGGCATCACCAAATCGGATTTTCAATTCTACAATCCTGGCGTTGAGCGAAGGCGTGAGGTTGAAGATTCCGTCACAGGAAAACACAAGTTTTGATTTTGATTGCATTGGTGGTCTGGAGTGCCTGATAAGCGTGTTCAGGGCCCTTGATATGGGGTCCTGCTTATCATCTTCAGGAGAAACCAGGAGTAGATCCATTCCTCCTGGAACCACCAGGAGGAGGAAGAGTTCCAAGAGGAGATCTCGCACTTCTTCTTTTGACAACGTAGGAGAAGATGAGCCACTTCTCCACAGGATCCCTGGAAGGATGTTCTTGAATGGCTCTACCGATAATGCCTCTCTCTTCTCTCAGCAGGGGAAGAAAGGTCCTAACCAGGACGCCATGATTGTCTGGGAGGTGCGTTTGTGCATTTAAACCAAATCTGTTTGTTGTTTCGGGGGGATTCAGTAAAGCTCTCATTACCTGTTGTCATCCAATTTGTTACTTCCATATAGTTTTTGTTGCTGTAAATTCTATATAAGCTATCATCAAATATATTACCGCAGTAGTTCCACCTCTACTTAGCTGTATAGCTTAATGTATCCTTCAGCTGAAGATTGATTGTTTTGAAATGTTTCAGAATTTTGGTTCTATGGCGAACACTGTTTTTTGTGGTGTTTTTGATGGCCATGGTCCGTATGGTCACATTATCGCAAAGAGAGTCAGGGATTTACTTCCACTCAAACTAGGCTCTCATTTGGAGTCATATGTGTCTTGTGAGGAGGTTCTTAAAGAGATCAGCCTCAACACTGCTGATAGAAAGACATCAGAAAGTCTTGTGCACATATCTTCTAATGGAGAATCCCAAGTCTACAATCAGGATGTGGTCCAGACACTGTTGACCTCAATTGTTAAAGCCTACAGATTCATGGACAAGGAATTGAAGATGCAAGTTGATGTTGATTGTTTCTGCAGTGGAACTACTGCAGTAACCATGGTCAAACAGGTAGTTGGACCAAAAGTGTTGTGTTGTTGTTTCTGAGTTTTCATTTTTGTCTTTTTTTTTTTTAATTTTGTTCTTTGGGGTTTTTGGTTAGGGTCAACATCTTGTTGTTGGAAACATTGGGGATTCAAGAGCCGTATTGGGTACGAGGAACAAAGAAAATAAACTTGTTCCGTTTCAGTTAACTGAAGATCTCAAACCAGATGTTCCAGGTTATTTACCCTGGTTTTGAAATTACCGCTAGATATTGCAACCAATTCCATTGTCCTTTAAGTTCTTTAAGGAACTACTGATGTATGATGATACTTAGTTTCAGCGTAGACATTTGAAGAAGATCATTTAAAAGTTTGAGTTTTCTTGTTCCCAGCGGAAGCAGCAAGGATAAAGAGATGCAGAGGACGTATATTTGCTCTCCGAGATGAACCAGGGGTTGCCCGCCTCTGGCTTCCTAACCACAACTCACCCGGTCTAGCCATGGCACGTGCTTTTGGAGATTTTTGCCTTAAGGACTTTGGTCTCATTTCTGTACCTGACGTGTCCTACCGACGCCTCACTGAGAAGGATGAATTTGTCGTCTTGGCAACTGATGGGGTAAGAAAAATCACAATGTCGTATTGGTATAATTCATATGAATAACAGAATAAATGCATAATGGGTTTACAAAACTATGCTAGATTTGGGATGTATTGACGAATGAAGAAGTTGTGGAGATTGTAGCGAAAGCCCCAACACGTTGCACAGCAGGTCGAGCCTTGGTGGAAGCCGCAGTGCGGAACTGGAGATGGAAGTTTCCCACTTCAAAAGTTGATGACTGTGCTGTAGTCTGCCTCTTCCTTGATTCAAAACCAGACAAATTATCTACTGCCTCTTTCTCAGATGATGAACACATCAGCAGTGACCTTACTAAACCGGAACCGGACACAGCATCAACTTCAACTCCAGGCTCGGGAACCGAATCACCTGAGCTCAGTGGAGTGGACCGAATCGACACACTCGTGAATCTCCCCGTGTACGTACCAACTAAAGAGTAGGAAGAGTAGAACTGAGGCAGGGGCTGAAGATGTGAGATTACACTTCCTCTCTCTCTCTCTTTAATTTTTTTGCTGAGTCTCAATGTCTCTTACGCTCTGTTCCTGTCAAAAGTCACCGTCTGGTTTGGTTTTTTTTTTGGGTTGGGAAAATTAGTGTTATACGCGCTTGTGAGTGTGGCTGTTTGTATATATATATTTCTACGCTGCCAATACTTTTGCTACAATCTCTCTTTTTTCTTTTCTTTGTAAACAAAATTCTGAATCCGCATTTGTGTTTATTTGAGCAGTTTTTGTTTGTTAGAAAACGCAACTGCCTTTTAGAAACCAAAGAGCAATGATGGTCCTTGCTGTTCAGAGTTTTGACTCTGCTTTTGTGCTGTTTTGGTTGTGATTCAACGATCTGAAGGAGGTTGGTGATACAGGAAAGCAAACACTACAGCCACATCATCATCAAATAAGGGAGAGTGTATTCTAGAGTTGTTCTAGAAGTGTTTATTCATCTATACTCTTTTACACATTGAGAATTGGATATGTGTTTTGTGAACATGTATCCACTGGTTTGATTCGCTTTTCTTTGATTCGAGGAGATACGGACATCATGTATTAATGGGATCAGCGACTTTCTTGAACCGATGGCAGAGACGCTTGGAAAGAAGGAAACCATGGCAATAGCAGACATAGCGATAGGAAGCAGGTTTGATGGTTTAGAAAAAGTGTCAGCGTTTGCAGAATGAGAGAAATACGAAGATAGATGAGAACGCCAGAGAGATAATCAAAGCATTCCGTTTGATGAACGGGAGTGACAAAAAGGGGCACACATAACTTTGTTCCTAAGTTGTGGATGCAAAATCTGGAAAACCGATTCCTTCTAGATGGTTGTTTATGAATGATGCAAAGATTAGGTGGACATCTTGAATCAGTTGCAAGTACAACAGCGAGCACGGCAAAATCTGTTATAGTAAGTATGTGTGTGAAGTGATCATGATAAAATGGATTTAAAAACTTGACAACTTTGCAGAGCAAGAATGTAGAGATTCATTTTAGAGAACTTGAAAGTTTCATAAAGACTTAAGAAAAATTTTAAGGAATTTTCCATGTTTGGAGATATAGGAAATATTTCTTAGGATTAACCGATTGGCTATTGGGTATAAATAGTAATGTTCAACTTGAGTGTTAGGGTTGTCACCATAATTGTATTTATAGCATACATGTGGGTCCATAAACTTGTAAGTGAGTGAAAGACACAAAGGGTTAATGGGAGAAGTTTTGTATTCGACCTTAGGACGCATGAGGTTAAAGCAACAAGTGAAGAATGTTTACTCTTGTTGAGGTTTCTGTTTTAAGAGAGACTTTTAAGTTCACTTTAACAAAATACTAATAAATACATGTATCATGGAAGTTAATCATTTTAAGAAGGACTGAGCCCAAGGGTAAAGACAAGGAAGATTTTGAATCCAACAAACCAGAAGAAGACTAGACAGAGACGAAGTTGAAGCTGATGAAGTTCAACGCAAAGCATTTTCTGCAAGTTTCACCAGAAAACACTTTGACCTACATCCAAAAGCCGGGACATATCAAAAGTAAGTGCTATTACTACAGAGAAAATATGAATTAGCTCTTAAAACAAGGGAAGTATTGGTGGAATGGGTATTAGAAGCTAGTCTAGATAAAAAGTTCTAACATCCAAAAATCTGCATCAGGAAGTACGACAAAGCAACACAGGATCTCAGATGCATTATGGCACTTGTTTCCGAAAATCCACAAGATGATAGCCCATGGCACTTTGACAATGGTTTCTCTTGACACATGACTGGAACACAAGAACATCTAATAAATGGAAAATCTCTTAAAGGAGAAATAGTCACATTAGGAGATGGAAGCCAATGGGGTATTAAAGAAAAAAGAAAGACTGCTGAATCAAGGCCCCCATTAACAAACGCATACCTAGTCAAAGGTCTGAAAGCAAACTTGATCAATGTCAATGAGTTGTGCGATGAGGAACTAGTAATACAGTTCACCATAAAAGATTAATGAGTCTTGGATGAAGAAAATAAGACAATTCTACATGGAGTACGATCAAGGAACAATTGATATGTATGGCATAAGCAACACTAGAGTCTCATTGGGCCTGATGACCTGAATATGTGGCATCAAAGAATAGAACATATGAACATCAGACACATGTTCCCATTACTTGCTTGTAAAAATACTTTAGTTTCTAAATGCTACAATTTTGGTATACGAGCTGAACTACTAACCTATATCATCAAGTGTCACAGTTGCACAAGGAAGATACTGTCCAATTAAGTCAAGTTAGATAAGATTTGACAAGATAGGGAGAAAAGGAAGGAGATATAGTTGCAGCTGTTTTGCATTTTGGTGCATTTGAAAGGAGCCTTATGGCTGCGTTTTGGAAACAGATATGATCCAGAGCGGATGCAAATAGACCCAGAGAAAAAAATGTATTGTCCACAAAGTGATTGTCAACCATAGAGAGGAGCACATCGTGGATCTTGCACCGCACAAAAGTCATCAAGAGGGAAGTACAATAGATTCAGCTGTTTCACGAGCGCAAATGGAGGATATTGTGTCTCCTCCAGTGGCATTTGGACGCGAATCCAAGGGAAGAGAGTAAAATTAATTGGTTACTTATAATCAATTGACGAGAATCGTTTTCCAGATTCAGTGGTCTTGGATGATGCTACGTTGGTAATGCAAACTCATATTAAAGAGTTAAAAACAAGGTATCAATCTTTCTTTTGAAACCAAGCAAAACAGCTCAAGTGTCAAAAGGATTGGAAGAGTACAAATATAAACATTCCTTGAGAATTCTGCCTCTCCAAGAAAAACATGGATCTTTGAAAATAAAGAAGATTATGTGTATAAGGAAGTCAGGACATAATACAAATTTGGGCACAATACTGGAATAAAGAAACAGAGAAAGCCTATGGGCTTCCCCAGCTTGATGATGTCGTGTTTTTCGAAAACCAGAATGCAAGTTCGTCTTATGTTGAGGATGTGATGAACCTTGCTGGCCACGGAGTTTTGGAGATGCATCAGTGGAAGAACCAAACAATCTATTTCTCTGTCATCATAGACCTATTGTCGAAGCAAATGAAGCAGTAACTGTTGATGGGATCATCATCCCAAACCCTATGCCAAATTTGTCAACAGAAAAGCTCGTAGCTGAAAAGCATGGGTGATAGATCATCTGTGAATTAATGTCATACTGGGGATTGACCACATTAAACTTGGGAAGAAACTCGACTCTATACTTGCTAGAGAAGCTCGGTACTGTTGCTAGAAAAATTCTAAATCTGATGCTGCAAGAGGTCATTAGTTTGACCACAAAGAGCCCCAAGGGTTTGAGTTTGACGGAACTTGTTGTGATGATTTATGATTTCAATACTTAGACACCTTCCTGTATCTCACATGATTCCCAAGACTTGTAGCTGTATGGCGGTTCCCAAAATGAGCAGTTCGTAGTTGCTACTGAAAGGTCCACCTTCATGGAGCTCATTATCTCTCTTTTTCACCAAATG
This sequence comes from Moricandia arvensis, assembly GCA_905132765.1. Taxonomy (NCBI): domain Eukaryota; kingdom Viridiplantae; phylum Streptophyta; class Magnoliopsida; order Brassicales; family Brassicaceae; genus Moricandia; species Moricandia arvensis. The sequence goes on from CAJHQP010008126.1 coordinate 23,662, forward strand.
GAGAGTGTTGTCGGGTACATATATCATTGGGATTGGCGCAAAAGAAATTATTGGAGAAGGTCAAAGCATTTAGTTCTGTGGAAGCATCTAATTGTTCTGACATTACCGATGTGGCTTTCTCAAATACTGAGAAATTCACTGTTACTTCTATGAACAAACACGAAGTATTAAAAAGCTGGTTCTTTTCAGACGAAACGTTCAAGCGAAATGCATATGTTCTGCTACCCAATAGTGTGAGATATTAAACAAAGTGTTATATTGGAAGTGTAGACAAAGAGTCTCTAATATATAAAGAGAAGTTCAGTTCTAATTACTACAAAGCCTTTTGGGAAGAAATCCAAAAGTAAATTCATGCGAGTTTGCCTCTTAGACCCAAAGTAGACAATATCGTATTAATCGGACAATAAAGAGTTGGACATGGACTTTTCACATTCCCAATAATTGGTGTCAGAGATGTATAACGAAGATCTGCAAGAATACCAAAATACCCTTCAATTTGGAATGGGACCCTTCAAGTCGGAAGAGTAGGTCTGTGGTAGAAATTAGTCAAAAGATTATGGAACCTGTGATGTTGTGGGAGAAACATTCTCAAAGGAAACCCTATGATTACTGGCACAAGATGTGTCAAGATGATTAGTTGAAGGAAAACAACACACGAAATGAGTGTGGTCCTTAGTTTGAGGGGGAGAATGTGAGATGTCAAACAAATTCCCACATTGGAAGTTTAGACAAGGAGTGTCTAATATATAAAGAGAAGTCCAACTCTAATTAGTACGATGCTTTTTGGGAAGGAAACCAAAAGTAAATCCATGCGAACAAGACTCTTAGGCTCAAAGTGTAAAATATTGTACTAATCGAACAATAAAAAGTTGGACATGGGCTCACACAAATCCAACAAATAGTTGTGGAAGCTTACAAAGAAACACATATTGTGGATTAAAAGAAAACATTCATCAACTAGGATGATTCTGGTCAAGTGACTTACAGATTTACCGTCAAGAAGACCATCGCTTACATCTTTGACATAGAGATATATTTCCTATCTATTAAACCTTGTGGACAAGGTTGTTTGAAAGAGGAAAATATTTGATACAGGAAAGCAATCACGACAGCCATTTCATCATCAAATAAGAGAGAGTGCAATAGAATGCTCTATATGAAGAGAGTACACAATGTCGTTTCATTAAACCAGGAAGTTTGTTACAGTCTTCTTCATCTTTTTCTCTAAATTTTTTGGGACTCCTTAATAGAATTCTCTTTGTTGTTTCTTCATGTATACTCTTCGAGAATTGGATCTGTGTTTTATGAACATGTATCCACTGATTTTGATTTGTTGCTCTTTGATTCGAGGAGATATGGAAATTATGTATTAGTTGGGCACGATAACAAGAGACACAAACTTAAGGCAATAGATTTCTTGATCCTTTCTCAGATAACATCAACATTTCAGAAGAAGACTAATAAGATCATACATCGCTATGTGAGGAGGAGAAAGCGTGGAGCAGAAGTAAATAAAGAGGAGGGAAGTGATGACGCGGACGAGTCAAACGAAGTTAGAGTCAACGGATCAGCGGAATGAAAGACTCTCACTCATTTAGAGTCTTTGCCGTTAGATTTTTGTGGGAGCTTTAAATAAGAAACAGAGTAATCATTTTAGTTTCAGCTTTGTGTTTGGAGAATTGAGACAAAAGTCTTGAGGAGATCTCGAGTGGGTTAAGCCATCGAATCTCAATAGGTTTCTAGATACAAAGTGTAATTGTTGATTCATATTGATTCAATAAAGTGTTGATTCATGTAGATCGAGTTTGTGTACTTTCCGGTGATCAACCTCTATCAATTGGTGCGGTGATCCACTCGCGATGGCGTTGCTTGATGAATCTGACAGGAGATTCGAACATATTGAGAGATCAGCAGATGAAATGGAGAAGAAGATCGAGGTTATCTATGGCGGAAAGAAGCTTACGGAGGCTAACAAATAGTCCGATGATCGTTTCAGAGCGGTGGAGATGAGATTGAGCTCTGTCGAGCTCCATTTACAACGAATCACGGCGGCGATCGAGCGAATCGAGTCGAATATAGCTTCGCTGAAGCCTCACGGCAAAGATATTGCAGGATCTTCACATTCCGAACCTCAGGTACAAACTCTCGATTCTGAATCGGAAGAACTCACACTAGGTTATCGGAAAAATACTGATATATTCTCTAGTCGTGTAAGTCTATTTAGGAAGATTGATCTACCTATGTTTGATGGATCAATACCTTATTGCTGGATCCAAAAATTTGAACGGTATTTCAAAGCAGCAAAGTACAGGGAGAATGAGAAGTTGTAGCTGGTTACTCTGAGTTTAACCGGACCAGTATTGAATTGGTATCTCTGGGAAGTAGAAGAAGAGATGTTTGAGAGTTGGTTCCACTTTAAACAGAGAATGTTGGAACGTTTTGTTGAGTCAATTGACGATTAGCCGCTCAATAGATTATGTGCTCTTCCTCAGAGGGTTCCGTTCGTCAGTATGTTCATGAGTTTGAAGAGTTGATAACTCAAGTAAAAGGGATAGACGAACCAAACCTGATCAGCAAGTTCTATACAGGATTAAAACCGGAGATGAAGGAAGTTAGCAAACTAAAGGAACCAAAAGGCCTTCGCAATCACATTGCTGCTGTGGTTAAGATGGAAACTAGCATCTTTTGTCAAGTGATGAGTGAAAGAGCTAAACCAAAACAACAGGAGCAGCACAACAACTATCCACGTCAACATAAACAAGCAAACTTTACCCCTCGTCGGTTGCAAATGAAAATGGATGAGAAGGGTAAGTAGACTGAGGTGCACAAGAACTCACCTCCGAGACCACAATTACATTTGTCACAGGCTGAATTAGCTTAGTTGAAGAGGCTAAAGCTCTATTTCAAATGCAAGACGAGTTGGTTCCGAGGTCATGTGTGTGCAAACCCAGAGCTGCAGATTCTTATGTTCATAGCGGAACTGAAATGGAGGTTCTTCAGGATATAGACGAAGGTGGCGTGACGTTTAGAGAAAGTGAAAAACAACCACCTTTAGAACCACAGTTTATGGGAATCTCTTTCAATGCATATTTGGGCATTGATTCTCCGACAACAACTAAACTAAGAGGCAAGTTGGGTAGACCTTCAGTGGTGGTTTTAATTGATAGTGGGGCAACACATAACTTCGTGACTCCTAAACTAATCTCAAGAGCCGGTTTGGATATACAATCAAGTGGGAGCCTACAAATCCTGCTATGAATGGGATTAACTGTACGAGGAGGGGGAATTTGCAGGAATGTTAATCTACATTTACAAGGCCTAGATTTTATCATTGATTGCATATCTTTGGACTTGGGAAAAGTGGATGTGGTGTTAGGAGTTCAGTGGTTGCGCTCTTTGGGCAAATGTGAGGTCGATTGGATTACTCAAGAGTGGAGTTTCTGGTTTAAGGGCAGGAAAGCAACCTTAAAAGGTGATCATGACTTACACAACAACACAGGTTCTCTGAACAATATCATTCTGGATGATGGTCAGTGGGAAGAACTTCCACATGAATCATGGCTATGTACCTTATCTGATAAACCAGCATCTCCAACGATTCCAAACAAAGTTCAAGAGGTATTAACAGCTTTTGAGCATATCTTTGCAAAGCCTCAGGGATTAGCCCCCATTCGTGGCAGAGAATATGCCATTACCTTGAAAGCGGGGACAACAACAATTAATGTGAGACCTTATAGATATCCCCAAGCACATAAAGAAGCCATGACAGAGATGGTATCGGAAATGTTGCACAAGGGTCTTATACGGGTCAGCATGAGTCCTTTTTCTAGCCCAGTGCTGTTGGTGAGAAAGCATGACAAGTCTTGGCGTTTTTGTGTTGATTACAAATCCTTAAACCAAGCAACGGTTACAGACAAATACCGAATTTCCATGATTGATCAACTATTGGATGAACTACAAGGCACAAAGGTGTTTTCAAAGATGGATTTAACAGCGGGATTTCATCAAATCAGAATGGAAGAAAATGATATTCCAAAAACAGCCTTTAGGACGCATGGTGGGCATTATGAGTTTCTTGTTATGCCATTTGGGTTCACAAATGCTTCCTCAACCTTCCAATCTCTGATGAATGATCTATTTCGTCCTTTCTTGAGCAAGTTTGTACTGGTTTTCTTTGACGACGTGTTAATCTACAGCAAATGTGAAGAAGATCATGTGCAACACTTAACAACGGTCTTCAAGGTGTTCACAGAGCATCAACTATTTGCGAACAGGAAGAAATGTTTGTTTTCTCAGGACCAGGTTGAATATTTGGGACATGTGATATCGGCAGCAGGAGTGGCTACAGAGCTTAAAACAAAGTCAATGAGATTGTGGCCTACACCAAAGAACATCAAGTAGCTCAGGGGGTTCTTAGGCCTCACAGGGTACTACCGCAGATTTGGTAAAGGATACGGAGCTCTAGCTCGTCTTCTTACTGAGTTGTTGAAGACAGATAAGTTCGTGTGGTCTAAAAAGACACAGTTGGCTTTTGATAATTTGAAAAGAGCCATGATTTCAACACCAGTACTTGCTCTACCAGACTTTACAAGGTTGTTTGTGGTTGAGTGTGATGCATCAGGGTTCGGAGTGGGGGCAGTGTTAATGCAAGAAGGACGTCCTATCGCCTACTTCAGTCATGGTCTTACTACTCGGGAGAAACTAAAACCAATTTATGAGAGAGAACTTATGGCTGTGGTTAGGGCTATTCTAAAGTGGAAGCACTATCTTTTGGGACGTAGATTCGTGGTTCATACAGACCAAAAAAGTCTCAAATACTTGTTGGAGCAAAGGGAAGTCAGTATGGAATATCAACATTGGTTAATCAAGCTTCTGGGGTACGAATTTGACATAATCTACAAGCCGGGCATACAGAA
>CAJHQP010008127.1:0-28574 GCA_905132765.1 Moricandia arvensis
CCTAAATCCTTTGTCGATTTTGCTCGTTTTTGACCCTAATCTACTAGATTTCAACCCCTCTACTTGTTTAGGTCACTATATCAACCGCTCTTCAAGGTAAGGTCTTTGAATCTTTGAGTTTAGGGAGTTTCTAGGGATTGAGAGAAAAAATCAATTTTTGGGTATTGGTTAGAATTTAGAACATTTTAGGGTGATGGATTACTAGAATAGGAGTTGTCAACAGATTGTGGTTGTTGTTTGCACGATTGAACTGCGTGTTTTTATTGTTCTAGCAGGGTATAAATATCCTAAGCAAATCACTGTCAAATTAACCCTAGTCTTAACACACAAATAGTACTCTTGCCAAAAGAGATCAGGTGTAGTACTTAGGGCTGGAATCCACAGAGAGCAATGACACACAATAGATTCTTATTTCTAAATATTAAGCTAGGTGAATATATATATTGGTGGCAAACAATCAGTTAAGGAAATATTCCTTATCAAGAAGTAGAGATGAAATATGGAAACATGCTAACAATGCAAATAAGGAAATAATGAAAATATGGAAATTTCTAATAAACTAACTTGATACAAATGTAAATATGCTAGATCTAGGGTTTCAAGCTAATGGATTATAGTGAATAGGAAGCACAAATATATAAATATACTAGATAACTATTCTGACCCTTTTTACTCCAACTCTCGTATGCGAGCAAAAGGAAAGACCATCGATCAACGGCTATGGCCTGATGTCGATCGGCGGTGAAATCAGAAGGAAGTGTGAACGAGATTTGATAAGTCCACCAGACTTATTAGACCAGCTCGCACATGCGCCTAACAGCCTAATTCTATGGAGTCTATTCTGGCACATAATCTATTCTCATAGTCGTCAATGTCCTACTTTCGAGATCCTAGTTAGCTACTCTAGAATGCAAGCATTAAGCACAACTCAATTGATGGATATTAACTTAACTATCAATCCTACTTTTGGGCTAATCCATGATTGCTATCATTCAACCCTAAATCTAGTTGATGACTACTCATACCTAATCAAAGAAAGAACAATAGTCTAAATAGAGTGCATAGATAAAATATTGGGGTTTCAATACAAATCTCCAAAAGGAGTTATAAATCTTCTCCCCTAAAAACCTAAAACTATAAAGCTTTGTAAGTTGTGTCAAGCCTTGCCTCCGCTTGTACTTGCACACTCTGCATGCTCTCAATACATAAGCATAAATATAGAAATCCTAAAACCTAGGTCAAAAATCGTCTAAGGCATTCTTGTCATTTGTCTTCTAAACTTGGGATTTTCAATCGGCTGTCTTGCGAGTTAGGTGTCGATCGATGGAAAGTGTGCAACATCGATCGACCTTGATCTTTCATAATCGGTCGACTCCAAGGCTATGTCGTCGATCGACAACAGTCTTGTACTTCGACTCCTCAAATAGTGAGCTACGGATTCTTCTCCTCTAATTTCTCCAAAAGCTTCAAGTATCTCCATTTATCTCCAAAACGTCCATGGACCTATAAATACTCTAAAGCATACCCCAGTCACACATAATAGACCCTAACTAGAGCCTAGAACATGGCCTAATAAATAGGCTATATCAACGATCCTTGGTTCGATTTGGGAGATGAAAACCTCGTATCAGTCGCGATCGACCATCGATCAACGCCCGTGAGGGTCCGTCGATCGACGGTTGCTTTGACTTGACAAATCACTGATTCTCATTTTCTTTGCGATGTTGGTGGCTTTAGTTCCTCACCATCGGGACCTCCGTGTCGTGCACCTTGGCCTAAGGAGGGAGGGGATTTGATAGACACGTTCGAGGATTACCCCGACCCCAAGGCAGCAGTAGCCTCTAGGGTGTGTACCCACAAGACTGTGTCCCAGGACTGGGACAACTACGACAGCCTCTACTATAACGCCTGGGAAGGCGTTTCTATCGAGCCCACCAGTTTCATCGACCGAGACATCCTGAACAAGCTGAAGCTCTGATCCGACGTTCGCGACATGATGAGGGAGCTTGGTATGGAGACCATGGCTACTGCGCCATATCCGCTCTACCCTGACCTGGTCCGGCAATTCATGGAATCAGTTCGAGTTATTTACCAGAAATCAAGGCCGAAAAGGGCCACCGAGGCCTACCTGACCTTCATGATTAGGGGAATCAGGTACGGAATCACCATCCCAGACCTCTTCCACGTCAACGGGTTTAACAACCCCAACAACCTTGGCTGCATTCCCTCCTTTCCATGGTCAGACTACCTTTTGGGAGCTCATTGGGACATGTCATTTCGACTCCAGCGTGACCAAGCACACAGATGTTTGCCACCCGTCCCTGCGTTACTTCTTGAATATCCTTGCCAACAACTTGTTGTGCAAGATGGAGCCTAACAAGCTGAGGGTTCACGAGCTCACATTGCTGTATGAGTCATGCAGGGGCCTGGTTGAGCTAGATAATGAGGCCTTCGGACTGCCCGTGAGCGACCAGATGGTGAACATGGGAGCCGTTTTTGCCCAGCACTTAGTATCCATGAATGGAATCCCTTCAAGTGATCCGGCTGGAAGAAGGAGACATTAGGGAGCCTCCTCACACCCATCTTTCTACACCTCGGTATCAGCCTTCATGGAGCTTCCATTGAGTATAAGTTTGAGCATTTGGATGAGGCCCACCTGACGAGGTCAGGGTGGCCGAAGAAGGGACGCCTATGGTCCTTTGTAGAAGAGACGGGGCCCCACATGATAGAGCTCCCGGCGCCTAGTGTAACAGTTTCGCTGATACCCCCCCCCCACTCCTCGCATTCAGACCGGACGAACACCTCGTGCGCAATGCACCTATCCGTATCAGGCGCAAAGGAAGACTCAGAGCAGCCCACGCGCCCTCTGAGGATCATCCTCTCACCTTTCTTTAGCATCTAAAAAAAGAGAAAAAAAGATTGAGATGATTTCCTGAGATGCAGAGGAGTAGGTACATTACAAGTGACTCCATTATTCTAATTCAAAGGAATGATCACACATCATTGGAAGCAAGGGGTAGGTACATTACAAATGATCCGACTATTCGCCTAAAACTTTGTTTGTTAAATCGAAATGAGATGGCAAGATGGACTGTATCAACATCATTGTCCATTGAATTTGACATATAAAAAGATTCAGAGAAGAAAGAAGAGAGAGGAAAATGATTAGAAAGGTTACTTGTGGTTCAGACACTTTCTTGAGTAAGAATCCATGTGTCCTTTGATTGATGCCCTCAGGAAAACCCTGCACCTTATATTATGTATTCAAATGAGGATAGTAGAGGGTATGATAGATAGCTTTTGGTATATTGTGGCATGGAAGATCGATTAGCAAAGTAAAGTACATGGAAATACTTAGATGTGGCTGCAACATAAATTTTGGTGAAACAGTGTTCCAAGGAGCTGGTAAGTCTTAGTGTTTTCAAACCTTTCTCTAATTAATTCTATGTTTTTCTTCAGGGCAAGCAAAAGATAAGTCTGGGAGAGTTGATATGTCATGCAATTTACCTGATTTTACCTATGATATGAATATGGTTTTAAGTATTTATGATGCAATTCATACTGTTTTAGAGTCTTTATAGGTTCATGTACTCATTGGAAGCAATGGGAGCTTTTGGATTATTTGGGAACATTGAAGAGTACTCAGCCGATAATCCAGAGTCAGAACAAAGAAACGTTACGACCATCGATCGACGCCTCACCTTGAGTGTCGATCGATGCCTCACCTTGAGTGTCGATCGACAGTCAACACTTCTGTCGAGTTACTTAAGTTTTGAAGAAATCACGATTCTGTCCAGATGTTCCATTATTTGCAAAACAAGTCCCTGACCGAGTTTTAGGCTATTTATAAGATTATTTAGTTGTCTTGCAAGACACCACTTTTTAGACAACTCTTTTGATGCTCGCAACCTTGACGGCTACCGTTGGAGAGACAGATCTATTCGATTATCAGACTAAGATCTTGAACTCTCTTGTTTCATTATTTTTATTCTATATGCAATTTATTTATCTATTCATCATGTTTATTTCAATCATGTCTGAGTAGTCTATTGTTAGATTTAGGGTTCTTCTAGAGTAGTCAATTGCTTGCTATTATTATGGAATTTTTAGGGTTATTCTAACTAGTTCTTTGTTTAAGTAAATCTCAATGCTAAGTTGAATTTGATCACTTCAATCTTAGATTATAGGATGTTATAGCATAAGCGAGAGCTTGGTTATACCTTGAAATATATCTTAAACAGTCTAGAACACTAGTAACAAACGAAAGTTGAACTAGAGAATTAAAGAACTTATCAAACATATATATATCGTCTATGCTTAGAATTAGCGTCGATCGATGCCACACAGCGGCGTCGATCGACACTCCGTTAAGATTCACGATAACAACTGTAACAACCCTAATTCTTCATTAATCATGAATTGGCTTGTTTCAAATTTTTGGTTTCGCTAAACCAGCTACTTTGGTCTAATTAATTAATGGATCAAAGAATGTGATACCTAAATTATTTATATGCACTCGTGGTCTCTTCTTCCTTGGACACCGTCAAACATGGTGGAGTGAGAGAGGAGTCACCGATGTTCTCATTACCACCAAAGATCATTACCGTTGACACCTTCCTTGAAGATTTGCGATGAAGTAAGGAGGTCAAGACAAGGAAAAGAGATGCACGAGACCGGAGCCGCTGTATCGCATCAATCCACCGTCTTCAAAACCACCATAGTTGGCCTCGTTGTTGTGTTATGCTAGATTCTGTAGGTGAATAATAATCACCAGATCCATCATCATTCCATATCACACATTTTGGCGTGAGAAAAGACGAGAGGGAGTGAGGACGTACAAACGGACCAGTCGCATATCTTCACCATGTTCACCTGTATCATTGGACCCACGGCTGAGATGTTGTTTTGAGAGAGGTTTCTAGTTCGATCCACAGGATTTTAGGCTGCATACCATGGCATAATTGATATATCTCGTTGCTAAGAATCTAGATCAACCAGCGGAATCAAGATCGGAGTTTTACAGAAGAAGTTATTGGTGTTGCTTCTTGCCCAAGAATAAGCTTAAGCTGTTGGGATCTATGAAGCACGGGGACGGCAAAAGCTTGACGTCTCCCGTACCAGATGCGTTTCCGGGACGGGTACGGCATGGGGACGGCATTGGGACGTTTCAAGAAGATGGAGACGGCAAAGTGTTTTAGGGACAGAGCAATTTGGTTTGGAAACGTTTCTTTTTTTTCTTCTTTTTTCTTCACTCGCTGGAACTTTTTTTATGTAAAGTAGTTATCAATTTTGTAAAGATTGTTTGTTTATCCTTTTTAAATTTTTTTAAGTTTTGGAAAATCATTAAAAAAGGAATACCTCTTTGTATAAATAACTAGCCAGAGTTACAAAGTTTTAATCATCTCCTCTTCAACTTAAACAAACTTTTAAAAGAAGGCATAAGTAGAGTTTTTGGTTGTCAATTGTAAGTATTTCATCTCTTTTTTAGTTTATCAATTTTTCACATAAAAAATATGGTATTAGTATTAGACATTATTTAGTTTGTTTCACATACGTATTTGTTTAATCTATATAAAACATCTTCCCTTTTTCTTTTTCTTCAGGTTAATCATGACTTCTCAAGGAGTAAGTGCTAATGATTTCGGTAGTGGGTCAACTAATTCATCAACTCAAACTGAAGATGCTCCATTATGGAACTACGTGACTAAATTAGAGAAATCAGGAGCAAAAGGAGGCACTTGGAAATTTAAGTGCAATATTTGCAATGAAGATCGACAAGGTTCGTATTCCAGAATTAGAGCTCATCTACTTGGAATTAAAAATCAAGGTATTGCTATATGTAAGAAAGCAACAAGGAGTCAAAAATCTGAGATGCAAAAGTTGGAAGATGAGTTTGAGAAGAAAAAAGAAGAGAGTGGGGCTCGAGCGGTTCCGTTGCCTTGTGAAAGTAGTGAAACAAATCAAGGTTCAAAGAAAAGAAAGTCTGCTGATTCTGCAATTGTTAGAGCTTTTGGTATTGAATTCAGGAATCAGTTGGATCAAGAAATTGCAAGAATGTTCTTTAGTGGAGGTGTGCCATTTAACCTTGCAAGAAACCCACATTATCATAGGTCTTACTAGTTTGCTGCTGAAAACAAGATTGATGTTTATGTGCCCCCTGGTTATAATAAGCTCAGAACTACGTTGCTTCAGAAAGAGAGAAATAATGTTGATAAATTATTAGTTTCATTTAAGTCAACATGGAAAGAAAGAGGAGTGATGATTGTGTCAGATGGTTGGAGTGATCCTACTATAAAACCTTTGATTAATTTCATTGCTACTTCTGGAAGTGGTCCTATATTTCTCAAGGCTGTGAACTGTTTTGGAGAAGTGAAAGATAGATTTTTCATCTCTAATCTGATGAAAGAGGTTATCAATGAAGTGGGTCATCGAAACGTTGTGCAAATCATCACTGATAATGAAGCATATTGCAAGGCTGCTGGAGAGCTTATTGAGAGTACATTTCCTCATATTTATTGGACACCATGTGTGGTTCACACTCTTAACCTTGCTTTGAAGAACATTTGCGCAGCAAGGAATGTGGAGAATAATGAAGCAACATATGAAGAATGCAACTGGATAACAGATGTTCATGGAGATACACTTACAGTAAAACATTTCATCATGAATCACAACATGAGACTAGCCATCTTTAGTAAGTTCTCTCCACTCAAATTGCTTGCAGTTGCCGATACACGTTTTGCTTCTATCATTGTGATGCTTAAGAGACTGAAGCTTATCAAAATAGGCCTTGAAGCTATGGTCATAAGTGAGGAGTGGTCTACTTATAGAGAAGATGACGTGGGGAAAGAAACTTTCATTAAGGGGAAGATACTTAGCGATGATTGGTGGGAACAAGTGTCATACATTATTGATTTCACAAGACCTATATATGAGATGATAAGATTTTGTGACACCGACAAACCATGTATTCATTTGGTATATGAGATGTGGGATTCTATGATTGAGAAAGTGAAGGCTGAGATCTATAAGAAAGAGAAACTTCATGTGTTTGAAATTAGTCCTTTCTACAATGTTGTTTATAAGATTTTAGTGGCTCGTTAGACAAAAAACAACACTCCTCTGCACTGTCTAGCTCACTCTTTAAATCCAAGGTATATGATTTTAAACTATATGTTCTTTTCTTTTCTTTTGTTTCATTGCCTCATATAAAACATATTTTTGTATTGTAGATTTTATAGTGATGAATGGCTAAGTGAAGATTCTGCAAGACTTGGACCACATAGAGATCCAGATGTCTCAAGTGAGAGAATGAAGTGTTTTCGAAGACTGTTTCCAAGTACTGATGATCATCTTAAGGTTATGGATGAATATGATTTTTTCTCCATGAGAACTTGTCCTTTTGAGGATTTAACATGCATTTCGGTGATGTTTACTATGGAACCTAAGAAATGGTCGGCTAACTTTGGTGCCCAAACTCCTTTCCTACAGACTCTGGCTTTTAAGTTGCTTGGAAAGCCTAGTTCATCTTCATGTGCTGAGCGTAACTGGAGTACCTAGTCATTCATTCATTCACTTAGAAGGAATAAGTTGAATCCAAGTCGTGCTCAAGATCTAGTTTTTATCCACAACAATTTACTCTTTTTATCAAGGAATTCCGACCAATGCGAGGAAGAAAAGACAAAGATGTGGGATGTTGGTGGAGATGATTTTGATTCTATGGAAGATATGGGATATTTGGAGTTTGCAAGTCTTTCACTAGATGAGCCAGATTTGGAGAACAGATTGATTATTGACTAGTTTATTTTTTATTTTACTTAAAATATTATATTGGTGTTTTATTTTAATTAAGATATTATAATGGTGTTTTATTTTATATGAGAATTATGTTTTGGTTTTAATATTTATTGATATATATATAGACGTACCCTTGCCGTACCCTTATCTACAAATTTAAAGTTTAGTGGTTTCCCGCCCCGCCCCATCCCCATCCCCATATCCGTCCCCGTATCCGTCCCGGTGCATCATAGGTTGGGATACAGAGACAGTTTGAACCAGTCTAGGCGTAAAAGCAAAATGGTCGACCTAAACAAAGGATTTCCGTCTAATAATTTTCAGTAAGTATTTCTTTCTTTAATCTATTATCTCCAACAAGCGGATCATCATTCCGAGTTATTTTCTGAAAGTTATGCTTGTTTTCATGAGAGATATTGCTGCAGTCTTCACTTGCGACCAGTCTAGAGATGAAGCCATTTTGGTTAACCAAATGGTGTCCGATCGGCGCAAACTTCCTGGCTATCGACAGAGGAATCTAGGACTACATTCGGATCAGAGGATTGAAGTTAACGGGTAGTTATTTATTTATTCATATGTTATATTTAGGGTTCAGTTCTGCCAGAAACATCATACTGTTGTATTTTTCAGAGAGTTTCGACCGGAGTTGTTGTTTTAGAGCCATCAAGTTTAGTCGGTGTTTTCTCAGGTTTTCTTCAGAATTCGTGGAAAATGTAAGGGTCTATTCCGTAAATATGTCATGTCTGCTTGAATCGAGTCTTGTCGTACTAGTATAGAATTCTTCTAGTATAGAATTCTTCTTATCGTAGTGTAGTGTCGAAACATGTCATGTCTGCTTGAATCGAGTCTTGCTTGATAGTTAGGATATTGATTATAAACAAGAAATTAGGGGTCTAGAGGATTCAATCGTTGATTGGATTATTTGATCTTAAGTGATGATATATTTATAACTTAGTTATAGATATAAGGACTATGTGGAGATTGTGGGGCCAGAGACGTCTGAGCTAGCGACGCAGATGTGTGAGAGATTGCATGGTGCAGAGACGTTTGCATATCGATGCAGTAATATGATTGCGGGGGTACAGAGACGGACTTCTGTACTATCGACGAAGAGTATGTATAGCCTTATGAGGATAATGCGGGGTGTATGGACGAGCCTTATGCTATCATCGCATTGTTTGTTTTGTGTGATGCTTGAGGCTTGTGTGTGTTCATGTTAGAGCTAAATTTCCATAGTAGGAGTTCCATTTACTTAGTCAGAGGTTTGCATGTCTAGCATCCCATACCTCACCGAGTGACTCCCCTGTTGCTCACCCCTCTTTATCCCCCTTTCAGGGGAGACTTATGATCATGAGTGATCATTTTGGATTGGTGCTTTTAGGTTCTTGAAATGATATCTTGAATGTATTTGTTTGCTTCTTCCCTGGAAAACTAGGTTCTTTGTCAAGGAGATCGCAGACTGATTGTCGGTTGGAATGATAACATTCTCACACGGCTGTTCTATAACTTCATTAAGCAATTCTTGAAGCCATATAGCTTGTTCGCAGTCTCACTCCCTGCGATGAATTCTGCCTCACACGAAGACAATGCAACTGTTTCTTGTTTTCTTGAGCACCATGTGATCAAACTTTCATCGAAGTAGAATATATGACCAGGCTTGCTTCTACCATCATCAGGATCAATGTTATGATTGCTGTCTGAATATCCAACGATCTTTGGTATCTCGAAGCTCGTGCGTTTGAAGGCTAAACTGAGTGTAGTTGACCCTTTGAGATATCTTAAACAATTTTTCATCGCAGCTCCATGAGACACCTTGGGTCTTTGCATATAACGACTCAAAACACCTAGACAAAATGATAAGTCTGGTCAGGTATGTAGTAAGTATCTGAGACAGCCGACACTTTTCTTATAATTCGATGTCCTTTCCTTCTTCAGCTTTGGACAGCTTCAACCTGGACTCCATTGGTGTATGCGTCATATTGCAATTCTCCATCCTGCTTTCCTCTAATATCGTAAGTGCATAACGTTCCTGCTACAGTGTGATTCCATTAGCGTGTTGGTGCACTTCCATTCCCAAGTATTATTTAATTCCCTAGGTCACTCATATAGAACCTTGATGCCATCTCCCCTTTAAACTCTGCAATAATTCTTTTATTTGTTCCCGTGACAAACAAATCATCAACAAACACTGCAACAATCAGAAGACTTCCATCCACGTATTTCCTGTAAAGAGATGACTCTTTCCTGCATTTTTTAAACTGCAGTTCTTGAAGTATACTATTTAGCTCGTGATTCCAGGACCTTGGCGCCTGTTTTAACCCGTACTCTCTTTGGAGTCATCTCCCACTTATCTTCGTTCTGGGAAGTCATCACCCACCTCCCAGACTCTGAGCTGTTGCCCCTTTTTGTTTGTTCTAGGAAGTCATCACCCACTTCTCAAGCTCTATAGATATCGCCCATTTTTCTTTGTAACAAGAAGTCTGCGGCCACTTATCCCAAGTCCTGAAGTCAGCGCCCACGGAATCCAAATCAATGACCATTTCCCGAGCTCTAGAGTCATCACTTACTTCTGTTGGAATCAACATTGGTCATGGCAAAATTGTGCCTTAAGCAATTGTGAGCTGAAAATGTAAAAGAAACTAAACGGCATAAGCCATACCTATTTGCATAAAGATACAAGAGAAAATACAAGAGAAAACTTTGTATTTTTCATCCCGGAGAAGGAATAAAAGAATTTCTATCCAAAGATGAAATGATCGGAAGAACGTTCTTGCGAAAGGTTTTTGCGGGAAATGAGGAATTTTATGAAATAGTGTTGGGATAAAAAATGGTCCCAACGGAATCAATGCCTAAAAATAACCGCGGAAAAGTTATCTCTCTTGCGAGTAAAAAGAAAACCTGAAATCATCGCATCTGCCTCATTGCCTTACCCATCTCATCACGATCAACAAATCAAGACGTACAATCGAAGGAACAACCTCGAATATACCCATGAAAAAGTCTAGTCACCCATGGGTGACTATAAGCACACAAGGTATAGTCACCCATGGGCGATTAGACTCTCTACAAAGTCTAGTCGCCCATGGGCGATTAGAGACGAAACGTAGTCTCCCATGGGCGACTAGACCCTTGGAAAAGTCTAGTCGCCCAGGGGCGACAAAACACACACTACGTTTAGTCGCCCATGGGCGACTACACCCTCGACAAAGTCTAGTCGACAATGGGCGACTAGATGCGTACAAACATCTAGTCGCTTATTGTCGACTAGATCGTATCCTCTTCATCACTCTCTCCTTTGAATATTGACTAGGCTGTTTTTTTTCCGTCTCGATTGGAGTTTCGTTGAAGTTTTACTATAAAAATTGCAATGACTTGTGTTCTCCTAAAAACTCTAAGTCAATCATATAAAACGATAACAGTTAACTTAAACACAATTTTTAACTCGACAATACGATTGGTTCATTATTTTGTGGAGCCAGTATCATGAACTCAAACGAAGTACGATTTATCCGAAAGATATTGTAAAAATCGCTTAAATCGAAAACGACGCGAAAGGGTCTAAAACGCGATAAAAGGCTACTTGCTATTTTTGAAGAGAATGAGCTTAACTTTAACGACGGTCTACCGGATAACTGTCCGCTCAATATACCCAAGAATGAAGAAGAAGGAAACTTCTTTTGGGTAGAGCAGGAAAAGTTAGCCGAAGAGCAGGCTTGAATCACTCGCATCAAATGCCGACAAACTCGAAAAACTGCTGGTATTGACCCTAGTGACATGCGCGATCTCCGCGATTATATCGCAAAAACGGCCGCAGAGGTAAAAGTGGTGAATTCTCATATTCACCACGCCACCAATGCCACACCCGAGATCGACAGACTCCATAAAAAAGTTTGGAAAACTCCGTTCACTGCTTATATCACTGCAACAAGAGTTTCAGATCCCCGAAAGATCAAAATCCCCGTATACGTTGGAACAAGCAACCCAAAATCGCATGTGTAGACCTTCCAGATCGTGATGGGTAGGGCCAAACTCAGGGCCAGCGAAAAGGATGACAGCTATTATCGCCTCTTTGTTAAGTATCTCTAAGGAGCATCACTTGAATGGTTCTCTCGCTTAAAGTGGAACTCTATCGGAAGCTTCCGCCAATTCGCTTCAGAATTCATCAAGAATTACTCGATGTTCATGAATAGGGAAACCTCCAATATTGATCTTTGGTGCCTATTCCAAAAGGAAGACAAACCTCTACGTGAATACATGAACCTGTTTAAAATCGTCATGTCTAGAGTTAGCAGAATCAGCGATAAGGTGGCTATCGATGCGCTTAGGAAGACTCTCTGGTACAAGTCGAAATTCAGGAAGTGCATAACCCTCGAAAACCGCGTATGATCCAGGATGCTCTTCATAAATCAACGGACTATATTATCATCGAAGAGGGGATGAAATTCCTTTCGTAGAAACATCAAATAACAAGTACATCTTCAAAAAAAACGCAGCATCAGAGCAAAAGCTGAAAAGGAAAACCTCTCATAGCGACAAGTACATCCATCACGAAGGCAAAGATGTCCAAGGAGCGCAAAATTATGCCATCCACTTCGCGTCGGAAAAAGGAAGAATAGCAGAAAACACAGAGACCCGAAACATGACCTACGACGTAACAACATTCTGCGAGTTTCACCAAACCAGGGGCCATTTTACAGTGAACTGCAAAGTTCTTGGTGCAAGGCCAACAGCGAAACTTCTCGCAGGAGAAATTTCAGAGATAAAAGGCATAAAAGACTTCATCTGAGATACTGACCATCCGCCGAAGACCGATCAAAATCCGCCAGAAGAAAAAAGTTCCTCAAGGAAATCGGTCGGGCGAAAACGAAAAACTTGGAAGAAGGGCAGATGAAAAAGGCAACGACAATAATCGTCGCAGGGTAAATATGATCATCGGAGGATCACATTACTTCCACGATACTCTCTCGTCAATAAAAACTTATCAACAAAAATCTGAACATAAGCAGAGGCAAATCACGATGATATCTATTAACGCACAAACATAACTCAGTCTCCGACTAAAAACGCTTCCAAAAAGAATGATCCAGAATCTTCCACCCGACCAACGGCTTCCGAAAAAGAAAGCAAGCAAGCTACCGAGTCCAACGCCCTAACCCAACCGGAGGAGATAAACCTGGAAGAAGTCGCCGATCCAGCAACAGTCACTGCAACTAAGGCGATAGGAGCAGCATTAACCGCCGAGTTAAAACACTCACGGCACAAACTGAACTACGGGACGACTTGATCCTTGAAAGTGGTATGTAGGAAAATCGTCGCAAGACGAGTTCAGCTGTCACCCTCTCTCAAAAGGGGAGGGGAGTGGGTACGTACACGTATACTCGTATATTCCCACATTTTGAAATATTTGCCTATGTTCTTGATATTTTTTAAAAACTTTTTCGATAATAAGAAAACGCAGTACGACTCCAAAAGGTCTCGCAAATCTATTTTATCGCTTGATATATATGATCTCCCAAGTACTTTACGGCTAGGATAACAGTTTGTTAAGAAACGCCCATGCACAAAAAAAAGTTATGATATAACCAAGAAACGAAAATCTCATGAATAACCAACTCTTTAAAAACCTAGCAAACTCTAAATGCTTCTAAAAGCATCCTTTAGACAACATATAAGTCTTCACGATAACAACCAAATATCTTTGAAACCCGCAAAACATTTCGAAAAAAATACACTACGGAAACTTTCGAACGAAAAAACACTTATCAACGAACTACTACACAAATGACTCTCAGACACACGGTAAAAAACGACCTCCAACCTAAACACGAAACCCCACTCTCAAAAACTTGAGATCACCTTACACATAAAACACATTTTCGGTAAACAACAGCGAGACGTCGTGAGAAAACCTTCGAAAATATAGTTTCAAACTCGAAAAAACCACAAAAATAGTCCGTCCACGACTATAAATTAACAACTAACTCCTAAGAGCATACGCACTCTCTTATATCACATTTGTCGATTGGCCCCAATGACTGCATCAACCGTCTCTAAACGAACGTTTAAGCCTCCTCTCGTAGGATTGGGCCTCTTACATCCGACATAAGGATAATATCGAGCTATAAAAGAAATCTGAAATTTTGGTCAGCACTTCCAGACGACTTCAAAATTGTCTTTGGAGAGATGCTCGGTTCCCGATCGATGCAAGTAATATAAGCCGAGAACCTATCGCAGACTTCAATATTGAGATGAAACCATGTCGAAACAGCAAACAGGTAACAAATACCGGATTAGTCACTGCATACCCTAAAACCGATAGTAACCCTAGGCCTTGCCCTAAGCCCAGTACACTGGTCTCAAACATTTCAAGGCATAGTATAAACTGATACGAGATTCCAAAACTTCGTATCTACAAAAAAAACCGAAAAAATAAGTTTTCGAATACTGGCAACGTAAACAAAAAACGGGTGTAACGATTCTTCAAAGAGTTAGAAACGAGATGAGGACTCATATTCTTCCCTCTACATCCATAATACTACTCATGAACTATTAAAAACGAAACATATTTCATTAAAAAAAAAGCCGCAGGGCAGCAGGGATTAAAAGCCACAAACGGCCAGTCCTGATAAGTCTAAACGGCCATATTTGGCCAAAAAATAACATAAATACAACATAGGGAACACACTCCCTTAAACCACATGGATAACCTTCATGGATCTCATTCTTAGTTTCCAGACATTAACCTCCCGACCGAGTAATCACTAATTGTCAACGAGTCCATGTGCTGCTCGAGCTCGACATCCTCTACTAGAGTGGCAGGTCCAAACTCCTCTGAATCAGGAGAGACAGTAATCGGGGCCAAGTTTTCCCAAATAGTCTTCTCTATTTGAGGGATCGTCGACTCCATGCTGGAATGGTTGGCCAGATACCTCGACATCATCGTCTCTTCGTTCTTGAAGTTGTAATTGCTTTCATGTGTATGCCAAAGAGCGCCAACAGAACCTCGACACTTGCAATAATCCCCAAAAGACTTGTATGCACGCTGAAACTCTCCAAAGTCGGGCCATAAACTGCGTTGAATGATAATTCATGATGGAAGCCATTGCTCGCTCCCGCTAAAAATCTTTCTCGCGAAGGAGGCATGCCTAAACCTCGCCCTTCAAACGAGCATTTTCCTTCTGGGCCATCTCAGCTTTGAACTGAGCCGTCTATGCTTCAAGATGCCTCGCCCTAAAGGCCTCGTCCATCACATGAAGGCCCTGCACGAAACCTTTCGTTAGAGGCAAATTATACAAAACAAGTCTGAAGTAAATGTGAAAACTGACCCCCATGCAGAGTCGCGATGCTTCAGTAAATTTTGCGGATCTAAAAGGCTCTCTGCTGGTCTCAGGCTGACCCAAAGGAATGTTAAGAGAGGCGATATACTCGTCAAGGTTAGATCCACCTTCGCACGACACCAGCAGGGTCAGACTGGTACCACTCCCATATCCATCAAGGAGATCGCAATACCACTCCTTCGAGGGTAGATCCACCCCATCGAAAGCAACATCGCCTTCAACGGAAGCAACTTGTTTGTTCTTGGGAGAACTCTCTCTCTCACTCCCTCGCAACAGAAATCACGTATGGAACGTATTGGTCCATGACTGGATCCCATCTTCCTCCACGACCGTATGAGGTCGGGCTCGAGCATGATGGTACTCGACCGTTGTGCGAACTCGCCACAGAGAAAAGTAACCCCAATGAAATGGGCCGCCTCGAAGAAGGTCCCTAACGACAAGTGTATCCGCAGGAAACAGGGGAAGGGGGTCGACAACTCCAAAACAAAAAGATGGTCAGACATCAGTAACCAAAAAAACGATCCAAGAGTCCGACCATGATACCCTTGCGACATCATCTTTGTATGAACAAACAAATGCTTTCTTATGCAACAGAAGCATTATTTATTCAGACAAAGAAGTAACGCTCATTTAAACCATGAAAGTTTGACATAAACGATGTAATCACCATCATAACATTTCTCGGCTTGAGGCAATATCAGGGAGACTGAGCCACCCTCTTCGGATATAGTAAGTCTAGAAAATAGCTGACGCTTAGGTCCATCCCTTGTTCATAACAAAGAACCAAAATTCCAATGAGGTGCTGCAGGCCGCCAGGTGAAATTTGGCTTATGGACAAGCCATAATGATCCAGAAACTGGAGTATGACTTCCGGGATGGGAAACCATAGGTGACACTGTAGAAGGTGCGCCTCGTAGCATGTAAAATAGCCACGAGGCGGGGAGTTGGAACTCTCTCCATGTTTCGGCATCCGAAACTCCACTTCCTCGGGAACTCGGCAAAAATCCCAGATGGTGGCAAAGAACGAACTGCTACATTCACTCGGCCCCTCGGCAGGCTCTGTGAAGGTTGGTCTCATGGGACTCCACAAGTCAACTCGTGGAGGTGAGAGACCGAAGGTCGCTTCCTAATACGCCTTCATCTACTCAGGGTCAACGAAATGTCGCAAAAACACGACCTTCAGAACAATCTCGTCACCCCAAACTCGCAAGCTCTCGGGAATGAAAATGGAAGGCAATGCACTCTCAGGAACTTCATTGTTGAAGGCCATGATACAAATAAAAAAAAGTGAAGAAGAGAGAAAATGGACATTCTACCTTGGGAGCGTTTTCTTGAGTGAGTAAGCAAGTAAAAAATTTGAAAGCTTACTCCACACACTTGTAGAAAAAGGGACTTACTATTCATTCTTAGACTTTTAACCATCAATTCTGCCTAACTTACCCAACACACCTAATATCTCGAATTGTTAGCCCCCCAACACACCTAATACCTAACTTACCCAACACACCTAATACCTAACTCACCCAACACACCTAATATCTCTAGAGTTACCGCGGAAACGTTTTCTCTCTTTCGATAAAAAGAAAACAAGAAATCTTCGCATCCGAAATCTTCAGCGCCTAACCCATCTTGTCCTGGTAAACGAATCAAGACGTGCAATCCAGGGATCAACCGAGTAACTTTTAAGTCTAGTCGCCCGTGGGCGACTAGACACGCAACGTCTAGCCGCCCATGAGCGATTAGACACGTAACCTCTAGTCACCTACGGGCGACTAGACTCACAACCTTGTCTAGTCACCTACGGGCGACTAGACTCACAACCTTGTCTAGTCGCCCATCGGCAAGTAGACGCACCCCACGTCTAGTCTCCCATGGTCGAATAGACCGTATCCATTTCAAAACTTTCTCCTTTGAATCTTGACTAGGTTGTTTCTTATTTCGACTCGATTGGAGTTTCCGTTGAAGTTTTATTATAAAAATCGCAAAGACTTGTTTTCTCGTAAAAACTCCGAGTCAATCGTATAAAACGATAATGGTTAACTTAAACACCAATGTTATCTCGACTATACGATTGGTTTATTATTTTGCGAAGCAAGTATCCCGAAATCGTACGAAGGACGATTTCTTTGAAAGAAATCGTGTAAATCGCTTAATACACAAAATGACCCGAAAGGGTCTAAAACGCGATAAAAGCTCACTTACGATTTTAGATGAGAATGAGCCCAACTATAATGACAGTCTACCGGATATATTCAGAAGATAAATGGAAAAGAAGATAATTGTCAAAGTTCCAAGATAATTATGGAAATTGAGAAGATAAGGAAGTTATCCGCGGAAGGATAAACTCGAATCGGGGGCAGAAAAGGAAAGACGGTCGACCTTGAAGACCTATATATTAGAAGCAAGGGATAGTGACACACATACACGAAATTCTCTGCAACTCAGCACTTAGAGCGATTTAGGAAACTTTTCATTTTTGTTATTAAGCTGTGACTCAATTAGGTTTTCAATTCTTAGGTTGTTAGAACTAGCAAACTCACAGACAGTTCTTGTGAACAAGGCTTTTACCTATTGTAAACGCTCATACGCAGATTCAGAATAAGATCTCTATTGCTCTTTTCTTTATCTTGTTTTATTTTTCTTTGATTGTCTTTGCTTAACTTGACTACTTGTTGTTAGGCTCAGCAGAAATCTGGGACCTCTAGGAAAGTTAGGGTTTCTTAGCTTTTCTCCGATAAATAAATTGACCGTGTGAACTTCGGCTCTCACAACCGACCTTGGAGAGAAATACCAGAGAAGCAAGGGAGAGGGACGCAGAGAGAGAGAAACTCTGACCATAATTTTAGCACTTAAGAACAATAGGCATTATTCGCGATATGCTTGGTTTTCTATGTATTGCACTCGATTATTAGACGAACTCGCAAAGGCAGTTCGATCTCTTGTTCTCTTTAATTTAACTACGTTCGGCTTTATCATTAAAGGGGGTACGTAGGCAGCCTTTCATTAAGTCATGTACGAAATCAATCAAAACCTTTTTTCTTACTTTTTCGTCTTTTTTCATTGAGCTGCGACTCAACTAGGTTTAAGGTTTTAGGTGGCTAGAACTAGAAAATTCTCTTACAGCTCATGCAGCCAAAACTTTTACAATCTGTTGCAACAATCTCTATGCTCATACGAGAATTCGAATAAAGATCAAATTTTTCTTTATTCGTTTTGTTATCTTTTCATATTTTTTGCGTTTGTTCGATTACTTGTCTTTGGTTCTTGCAGAGAATCCGAACCTCAAGAAAAATAGGGTTTTCTTTACTTTCTTCCGTTCACTAAAATCGAAAGTGTGAATTTTGGTTCCCACAACTTCTATTGGTTTGACTACTTTATATTTTTGGCTAATATATTTGTTTGTCTACGAAATGAGTTCATTTAAGTAACCCATGTTATTTTGACGAGATCGCATTTTAGAACCAATCAAATTATATTTCAGTGTCTTCAATTAATAGTACGATTACATTCACACTGAATCAATGAATGGGCATTTGCATAAATGGTTGATGTTGTAGCAAGAAAGACAAAAGAATCACGGCCATAGGGCTGAGGCCTGCGCTAATTCTCGGCATTTAGGGTTCCTATATAGCTTTGATCCTCTTCATTACGTATAGGTTTGGCTGACGTGTGAACTGATACAAAGGATCCACAATGGAACAAACTTTCGTCATGATCAAGTCCTATGGCGTCCAGAGGGGTCTGGTACGTTTATACTCACGTTCTTGACTATTTTTGCTATGTCACCTGTGTTCTTGAGAATCTTCATTTGTCTTCTTATACCAGTTGACTTTGTGTCGCTAAGTCTTGTCTTTCCTCACAAGCACCGTATGTCTGCTCCATCGTATATTTCAGGTCGGTGAAATCATCAACAGGTTCGAGAAGAATGGTTTCACTTTGAAAGGTAAATAACTTTCTCTAGCTTTGCTTAGTCGTGGAATATATCATAATCCGTATTTTTCTGGCTGAGTTGTTATAATTGGTTTGCTTGGTAATCTGGTACCATGACATGGTTAGCTCTAAAGCTGATCACTGTTGACCATACTTTTGCTGAGAAACACTACTAAAACTTGTCTGCCAAGCCTTCTTCATTATAATTGGAGCAACTAAACCTGCAGCTTCTGAACCAGGAACCATCCGTGGGGATTTTGCAATTGAAATTGGCAGGTAAGAGAAGTTTTGTTATTGTTAGATTTATTGTTTTCGCAGAGAATGGGAAACGAGATGATTGGGGAATGTTTTGCAGAAACGTGATCCATGGGAGCGAGTCAGCGGAGAGTGCTAACAAGGAATCTGCATTGTGGTTCCGAGAGTGACCTGTGAACTGGCAGAGCAGCCTTCATCCGTGGATCTACGAATGATTCTGTTGTATGTGGTTGTTTGTTATCCTTTTTTCCATTGCTAGTGAATCAAAACATATCTTTCCATTCTTATAATTGTTTTTCTTTATTTGTAATACCTGTATTTTCAAAATAATAAAAAATAATAATCTCTGAAATCTCAATTTATTAATTTTAAAAGTTCACATCAACGCCATAAATCTAATAATAAAATAAACATCTAAAAGTGTTTATAAAAACATAAATCTATAAATATGAAAAAGAAAGAAAAAGAAACGTGCAAAAGCACCAGCCCAAAATGATCACTCATGATCGTCAGTCTCACCTGAAAGAAAAAAAAGGTTGAGTAACAGTTGTTACGGCCCTGGAATGGCTATCTCTCGGTAGATCACTTGAAGGGGGCGTGGGTGGATGATAGGTGATGAAGATGGTCTTCTCCTTCAAGTTGTGGAAGGCTCTAAGGATGCTTTCCTGTTCCTGAGACACATGATCACCATGCTTGGTGTCTAGGATGATTCCAACAGAAGATCACTCTTCTTAAAGATGAAGGGTGTCCATGACTGAACAAAAAAAACCAATTCTCCTCACAGAAACAAAAGTTGACAAAAAAATTCATTGCTTGATTGAATGATGAAAAATGTGGGTATAACTTGTTTTAAGTAGAAAACGGAAAACCTAAACGAAAACCAAGTTGGTTTGGTGAAAACCAATTCCTAATCCTATTTCTGATTAATTTATAAGAACCAAATCAAATCCTAATTGGTTTTTGCTTAAATAAAAACATAGATACAAATTTAGAATAAAGTTCTAAAGCCTTAATATAAGAATTCGACCAAGACTTGTTCATCAGCTTCTCATTGGAACACTAAAGCCTCATAGACGTCCATCTCCAAGTTGGTGCATCCCACTCTCAAC
The DNA here is from genome assembly GCA_905132765.1 of Moricandia arvensis. Lineage (NCBI taxonomy): Eukaryota > Viridiplantae > Streptophyta > Magnoliopsida > Brassicales > Brassicaceae > Moricandia > Moricandia arvensis. The sequence goes on from CAJHQP010008127.1 coordinate 20,426, forward strand.
ACATCACGTCAGCAAGCTGCTCAAGTCGGTTTTGTTGATGCAAAGTTTCTCCATCGTCCAACTATATTTATCCAGCAGGTCCTGAACTGATCCGAACAATGACTCAAGAGTTGGTTCCTATTACTTGAAGTTAAAATCATCTTGATTGCAAGCTGAGTGTCCATACTGCTCCAATGTCATTCCCTGACTATCAAAGGCTGCTTCAAACTCTTATCCTTCTCTTTGTCTAATACTTCATAGATCATTCCAGTGAGACCTTGAAACTGTCAATTAATCCAAGTTTTGATCATTAGCTTTGCTTGTCCATACATTAGATGCCATCTTTTAAGTTTGAGCCTGATCAAGATCACACCAACAGTGGAGTCACTCAGTGAGGTATGGGATGATAGACATGCAAACCACTGACTTGATTAAATAGAACTCCCAATATGGAAGTTTAATTCTAACATGAACAAGCACGACGCCTGGGGCATAACACAAAGCAAACAATGCGATGATAGCATTATAGCTAGTTCATACACCCCGCATTTCCTCGTAAGTATATACATACTCTGCGTCACTAATACAATCTGTCTCTATATCCCCGTCCACCATATCTGCGTTGAATGCAAACGTCTCTACACCACACACAACACAATCTGCGTCGTTAGCCAAGACGTCTCTAACCGCCGCCCACCATATCTGCGTCGCTAGCTCGGGCATCCCAGAACTTTTGCACACCAGATAATCCCTACTTTATATATATATATATATATCATCAATTAACATCATACAATTCAATTAAAGTTGAATCCTCTAGACCCCTAGTTCCGGTTTACCATGAATGAACTAACTACCAAACAAGACACAAACAGACTCAATTCAAATAGACAGATCATTTTTCAAAGGCTAATGTACGATAGGAAGAATTCTACACTGGTTCAGAATTTACGGAACAGACCCTCACCTTAGCGATGTGAAAAAGTGGCGAAAAATCGAGTCAAAATGTTCTTCGAACGGTTAAAAACGGATAACTTTTGATCTGGTAAAAAAATCAACTCGTTGGGCAATTGTCAATCCAGTCAAATCGGACCAGATTGAAGTCAAATCGGACTAGATTGAAGTCAAATCAGACCAACGGTTTTCCTTAACCGAATTTGATTTCAAGTGAACTAGATTCAAATCTATTTCAAACCGGTTTTATCCTAACCAAAACGATTCTCAATAACCTATCAAACCGAAAATCAATTGACAAACCGAAACCGGCTTGTCTGGTCAATGAGTTGCCTCGTTAAGTTGACTTAGCTATTCACCGGCGAGTCGGCAAGTCAACCCGCGAGTCAACCGGCGAGTCGGTGAGTGAACCGACGATTCATCGGTGACAGGTCCCCGTCGGTGAAAACGGGCGGCAGCAGCATACCATAAAATCACCAGCGGCGGCAAATGCGCGGCAGCGACATGACAGCAGCTTCCCGGGGGCGGCCAGACGGTGGTCGGAGACGGCGGCTTTGGCAAACGGCGTCTGAAGATGATGGCACGTGAATCTCATGCATGGTGGCGCCGGCGCACTGCGGTGGCGTGTAAATCTCAGGCGCGGGACTAGTGGCCGTGCGTGAAAGCGCGTGATGGTGGCTCTTCGCTAAGCTTCGTAATCCAGACTTGTCTCGATGAGAGGAACACACTGGTGGCTTTAGATTCACTAAAAACGCAACGGTTTATGAGATACTATCGATTTGCCAAAAACAACCCAAACTTAATCAATCGAAAAAGGTGTTTCCAGGTTACGTGTGACGATTACCAGCGGCTCACTGGTAAATCTTGTCGGTGAAGGCGGCTGAGCGATCTCAACCCTCCTTGACGGCTTAGTTTCTGCAGAGATTTGACGCTTTACACTTTTCTGAACAAAATAATGAGGCTAAATCTGTTTAAAAAGGGACTGACCTAAGGTTTCTTGCAAATTAATTGGGTCTTGCTAGGCCCTAGGATTTAGGTCGTTACGATTCTCTCCCACTGATGTGGGGTTTTATATCACTCTAAAATTAACCCTATTTCCCACTTTTACTCTCTCAAATAAGAGGTTCAGTGTAGTACTTGGGGATCAAATTCACATAGACTCTAGGATTGCACAATAGACTTACTGTTGTCGAAGTAAAGCTAGATAAATGATAATAATAATAAATAAAGCGATTTCAAGATTGATTTGGTATATGAAAGTTAAATTAAGGGATTAGACTTAGGGGTGTTGGAATGAAGAATAAATAAAGCTGGAGTTGATGAAAGACCAAGCAAATCAGGAGCAAGCAAATCAAGCATCTGGAAGAAGAAGATTTGAATTTGTCCGTACAGTCTTGCTACACAAGCAACTCATCTTGCCCTAACTTACCTTGCAAGGCAAGAAAGGAGTTGGGGAGACTTAATGTGGACATTGGGAGCCTCCAGAAGTAAAGGGAATCAAGTTTGAATGGAAGTACTTAGTTTTGGTGTTATTTGGACAAGTAAAAGTCACATGGGTGCTTTGGAGAAGCAGCTGGACCTATCACTATCACACCAAGCTGAATGTGCCCTCTTCCTCCAGTCACTTTCCTTCCTCTGGACGTGCCAGACTGTCCATGCCACAGCCTGCTCCACACCAGTTTGTCCCAAGCTTTGAACTTCATTTCATAATAGTATTTAATTTCACTGTTTTATTGTTAGTTTAATGTTGTTGTTTTGTCTAGTAACTTGGCTATAAAGCCCCCTACATGTACCCATGAAATTCCTAAGGAGAATTGAGCCTCCTCCTTCATTATTCTCTCTGGTTTATACACTCTCATATTCTCTCTAAGTTTCATACACTCTCTCATACTCAGAAACTGTCTTAAACTCTCTATAATCTCTTATACTCTCTGAAGTGAGAGATACGTCTCTCCTTCACCAAGTCTCCTATCTCTGATTCCTAAACTCTCCCAGGTCTCTTAATCTCAGCTCACACGAGCTCACACTCAACCATACTCTCAAACACCCTCATTCTTTGTCTTTCATACAATCTGTCTAGCAGACTTATTATCTTTGTTTCTCAACCATTCTTGTTATTCTCTTCACCAATTTTACTCTCCTTCATACTCTTACCATTTTATCTATACTCTCACATGGTATCAGAGCCTAAAAGCTCCTGAAAACTGATGTGATCATGGACCCGCTTATCAATGGAGACAATGAGACCATGAACCAACAAGCTCAAGACAATGCCTTAGCCATTCCAGAAGGTCCCATTACCCGTTCTAGAGCCAGGAAACTTAAGGAAGCCATGGGAGGTGATGTCACCATGGACCAGCAACGTGAAGATTCATCCTTGACCATTCCAGAAGGTCCTATGACCCGTACTAGAACTAAGAAACTTAAGGAAGCCATTGGAGGGTTACTTAAGTCAACATTGAAGCAAGAACAAAGTCTTGGTAGAAGCTTGATCAACCAAGACACTCTCATTACCATCGAATCTACCCCACCTTTAAGCTGATCAACATTTAGGTTGTAGGATTGTGTGCTCTTTTCCTCACTTCCGGTTTTGTCCCACGAGGTTTTCTGGAGGAAGGTTTTTTAACGAGGCCACAAGACTACTTCAAAACTCCTAGTTGGTGCATCTTGGTCCGACCATGTGAAGACCATATTTTATTTTTATCTTATGTTTTATTTTAGACTATGGTTTTTATTTACATATTTTGGAAACCCTAAAGAGCCTGTTCTTTAGCCTTCCTATTTATATGTTTCCAGAAACCCTAAGAGGTGAAGAATCTTTTTATCAAAAACCCTTTTTCTCTTCTCTCTTGTCTTTGGCGAGATTTAGAGTTCTGGTGTGTAATATCCAGAGTTAAGGGCTTCTATTTTGGTGTGTAATATCCGATCTAGTTGCCTAGGAGTATCAAGGAGCCTTTCCGCAGCCTCTTGTGTCACCATTCAATCCACAAGCCTTGAGAAACTTGAGTCTTTTGATTCGTTTCTGCAAGGATTATCCCATCCATCCAGAGAAGCATCCTAGGAGTGCATTATGTGGTATCAGAGCAACTCTGGAAGGGAAGTGTTGAATTTTTTCTGATTTTCGTTTTGGTCTTTTGTTTCTGGCCGATCTCTTGTTACTTTGTGTTCTTCACCAGATTTGATCGAAAACCTGTTTAGGATTGATAGATTTGGGTTCTGGCTGTCGAAATCTGATAGATTAGGGTTTCCTGATTTCGTTTTGGTGTTTAAAGTCTTCATATCCGTGCTGAGAAATTTATTGATTAATCTTGTTAATCTGAAACTGATTAGGGTTAAGAGAAACCGTTTTGTTTCTGTTGATTTAAATCTGTTCTATTCTGATTTTAATAAATCCCAACCTGAAACTGAAGCTATATTTCGTGATCTCTTTGTTCTACTTAGTTTTTTTATTTGTCTAGGTTTGATCAAAACTGTTCTGCAGTTAAAAATAAAACCTGCAATAAATCTGTGTTTTGTTTATTTTTGTTTGCTTGTTTTCTTTAGAACTTGTTACTGCTGTGTGTTGTTTTCTGTCTCAGGTACCATGGCAGGAGATCAAAAGGGAGAACTTACTAAGGATGAAAAGCTGGTACTTAAGGTTATGAATGCTCAGCTGCAGCAGAAGATGAAAGCCAGCCTTGATAAATTTTGTCAGGAGGTTAGACAGGAACTACAACAAGTTACTGGTCAGAGTCATGAGCTTAAAAGCATTGAGAGGAGGAAAAGGCGTGATCATGAAAGCAGAGGCAATCACAGAGATAATTTTGCTGATCATAAGCTGAAAATCCCTCCTTTCCATGGCGAGGATGATCCTGCTGCATATGTGAAGTGGGTAGAGAAGATGGAGTTGATTTTCAACTGTCAACACTATACTGAAAGAAAGAAGGTTCTGTTGGCTACCACTGAGTTTTATGGTGATGCTCTAAGCTGGTGGAATCAATTGGTGAAGTCCAGAAGACTTGACAGAAAAGAACCAGTAGAAACATGGCTTAAGCTGCGAGCTTTGATGCGTAGAGAGTATGTTCCAAGACAGTACCACAGGGAAGTACTTCGAAAACAACCATCTGAGACAAAGCTCTACTCTTCAATCTCGGTTCAGACACAACCTGACAGCAAGACTTCACGTCCATCTAGTACTTTTGGTTCATCTAGCAAGGCAATAACCTGTTACAGCAAAGACAAAACAGAAAAACATTCCTGGTTCAGTGAGGAAGATAAAAAGAAGTTATTACAAGTAATGGTGGATGTGGAGCAGCAAGTCAAAAGGACCAACTCTGGACGTCCATCAATTGAAGCACAGCACCAGGAACCAGCTACTACTGTGTCAGAACTCAAAAATACAGAACCAGACTCAGCTGCACCCATTCAAGAAGTTGAAACAGAATCATCTATGGTAAAAGGAAAATCTGAGACAGAACAATAGTGTTCTCTTTTCTTACCTCAGTCTGAACTTAATATCAATAATTCCCATGATGAACTAACTTGTTTTGAACCGGTGCAACCGATTAGCCTTGTCTCAGAGTCACAGGTTGCAAAAGAAGACTCAGCAGAGAAAGAACCAGAGCAATCAACACAAGGAGAAGTGTTGGAACATCAGAACCTCCTGCAGTTTAATACAACTCCTGACTCCTTGTCTTATGATCTGCAAAAGCACATTAAGGAGTTTAATATGGCTACTTCTGTGCCTCAAATGTTTTTTTTGGTTAGCACTAAAGATATAAAACGTTTTGGACTTGACAAGGTTAAGGATTTTTGTGTTTCAAAATCTATTTTTAATAACATGATTGAATCTTTTCAAGAACTTGAACCAGAAGATCTCTTTGATCAAAAACGTTTTCCAAAAGAAAATGACAACCTCTCTGGTCATGTTTTGAGTTTTGAACAATTTCTGAAACATAGCAAAAGCTTTATTCACAATGAAAAGGTTTTAAAGTTTGATTTGAAACCAACTGATTTCTGTTTTTCTAAATCTTGTGATTCATCAGCTAGAACTGAAGAAAAGAGTCTTGCTGTGAATTTTCCTAGGCATGATCTGGTCACTGGTGATTGTTTTGCATCCACATATGTCTTGAAAGAACCTAGGAAGTTGCATGAACCGAAATTGCATCATTCTGATTTTTGGTTTGGAATTGTGAAATCTGGAAATATCTATGGGTTTGATCTTGATTTTCTGTGTGCTGAGAATGATTCTAGATGTGTAGGATTGTTCTCTGATGATATTCTAGTGTATAACACTTTCTTTGATAAATCTGTTGCACAATTGAAACAAGAACTCTCTGCTTCTGAATATGTGAACTTGATCCTTGACGATATTTGGGTCTGCAATATTTTGTTTGATATGCATAATAGATGGACGAATCATACTGTTTTGTGCTTTGGAGACATCCATGTCTACAATACTTTCTTTGACATGATAACACACTTGACTTGTCCAAAAGAAGCTGAGAAAGGTACAGGTGAAAAGAGGAGCTACAATGATCAGAGTATCAAGACTGAATCCTTGGCGAAGTTGGATCTGCAACAAAGAAACCTTGGAAGCTGTCTAGCCGCCAGCTTTGACATAGGAGCAGTCCGTGGATCATATCTCATCAACCAAAGGGAATTAGGCCACGAAACCAACTGCATTAGAAACTTAACTCATCAGGGCATCACGTCGAATTTGAATCATGTCCAAAATCTTCTCAGGTGAAAGAGTTATGGCTTCTACAACTCAGGTGATCTTGTCTGTACTTTATTTGAATTTTTTCTGAGTTTAGAACATCTCAAACCTATTTATGGCGACCAGGTGAGGCATGCTAAGATAGGTGATTATGTTTTTTAAGAGTTCTTTTAATGAATACACAGATATGATGCACTTGTTTTTGTCAAAAGAGCCATGTGCAGGGTATGATGAAGCTTTGAAGCATACAAGAGGAGGCAACAAGCGTGAGGAAGGCAGGCGATTCCAGCCACCTTATTCAAACCAGGAGAGACATAAAGACGTCTATGGCTTCACCCTCGTCCAAGAAACACCTCCAAATGCAGCATACAAGCCGAAACCAACAAAAAACAAATTTGGGGATAAGACTCTTGCTCTTTTATTTATTTTCATGTACTGACTTGTTCTTGTTTCAATGTATCAGGTTTGAGGATTGCATCAAGAGAAAGTTGAATCAAACGATTCCTGATCACACAAAGATTCAACAACCTTTCCCACCAGCTCGATTCACAAGGTAAGAAAATTAGCAATGAATTTGATATTACTGATTTAGTTTCTTTTCTCGTAGATGAGTCAGATTTGAGGACAAATCCTTTTCAAGAGGGAGGGGATGATGTGATCATGGACCCGCTTATCAATGGAGACAATGAGACCATGAACCAACAAGCTCAAGACAATGCCTTAGCCATTCCAGAAGGTCCCATTACCGTTCTAGAGCCAGGAAACTTAAGGAAGCCATGGGAGGTGATGTCACCATGGACCAGCAACGTGAAGATTCATCCTTGACCATTCCAGAAGGTCCTATGACCCGTACTAGAACTAAGAAACTTAAGGAAGCCATTGGAGGGTTACTTAAGTCAACATTGAAGCAAGAACAAAGTCTTGCTAGAAGCTTGATCAACCAAGACACTCTCATTACCATCCAATCTACCCCACCTTTAAGCTGATCAACATTTAGGTTGTAGGATTGTGTGTGCTCTTTCCTCACTTCCGGTTTTGTCCCACGAGGTTTTCTGGAGGAAGGTTTTTAACGAGGCCACAAGACTACTTCAAAACTCCTAGTTGGTGCATCTTGGTCCGACCATTGTGAAGACCATATTTTATTTTTATCTTATGTTTTATTTTAGACTATGGTTTTTATTTACATATTTTGGAAACCCTAAAGAGCCTGTTCTTTAGCCTTCCTATTTATATGTTTCCAGAAACCCTAAGAGGTTAAGCATCTTTTTATCAAAAACCCTATTTTCTCTTCTCTCTTGTCTTTGGCGAGATTTAGAGTTCTGGTGTGTAATATCCAGAGTTAAGGGCTTCTATTTTGGTGTGTAATATCTGATCTAGTTTCCTAGGAGTATCAAGGAGCCTTTTCCGCAGCCTCTTGTGTCACCATTCAATCCACAAGCCTTGAGAAACTTGAGTCTTTTGATTCGTTTCTGCAAGGATTATCCCATCCATCCAGAGAAGCATCCTAGGAGTGCATTA
>CAJHQP010008128.1:0-28569 GCA_905132765.1 Moricandia arvensis
AAACCAAGGTGGTATTTCCATTATAATGGAAAACAAAGGAAAGCAGTCATCTGATTAAAATTAAGCAAAACGGTGATGATGGTGAGTCTAGTCATTTGCTCAAAGAAGATCCATTAGGGAAGGAATACATGGATTTCAATGGCTTTCAAGTTCTTCTGTCACTGGCATGAACTCAATAATGCTGCAACCTTTTTGTTACTTTGTTTCCAAAGGACCCTCTGTTATATGTTTTGTACATTTACTTTTTCACTTGCAGGTAGAATCTGTGAGACGTATATTTGAAAGACACCCTGACATTGCAATTGAGTTTTATGCAAAGAACCAACATCTGAGGAACGCATGCATGAGTTTCCTTCTCAGCTTAATCGAGACGCTGTGCCTTTAACTTCAGGAGATGTCCAGTGAAGATTTGATGGAAGCGGACATTGCACTGACATATGTGAAAGATGTGGGGTTTAAATTGGATTGGTTAGAGAAGAAGATGGAGATAGTTAAAGAAAAGAAGGAGAGAGAGCAGTCCAGTTTGGTCCGGCTTGAAGAAATGGCGGATAGTTTACTGAAACTGAAGCAAAAATATTCAGTGCTGGATGCTCTAGTGGAGATGGAGGAGGCAGAGTTGTCGGCCACCAGAACTCCTCTGTCATTCAATAATGTTGTTTGATCTCTTGTGTTACGCATTTGTTGGTCTTCTCTTGTCATAGTTTCTTTCTCCTTTGGTTTCAAAATAAGAAATACTCTTGTAAGGTGATTGAACTTATGTTTGAAATTGTTACATTTTGTTAAATAAGTACTCCCTCCTTTACAGCTATTGTCAATCAAATTTGTTGGATTCCTCTTAGTGGAGAAACTCAATAGTGTGATTGTGGTAAAAATTGAGAAGTTGATCTAGAGGAACAAAGTGCTCACTTAAGAAACTCATCATCAACACATTAATGATCTAGATAATACGATCACATAGTTTTAAATTTGGGCCAATGATATTATTCCATGAGATGGTATTTGGGTTACTGAGACACTATATAAGTCTCTTGACCTATTTTTTGTGAAAATAAGCAACAATAAACACAAAAGAATATTAGACAAAAGAGGGAGAAAGGAGAGAAAGAACAAATTCGTCTGGATTTGTCAAGGTAGGGTTTGGACAGTCAAACAGATCCCGATCTGGCTGATATATTGTGTGAAGCTTCGCCATTCAGTTGGTTAGTGGTTCATCGAAAGGATTTGGATTTTCAACGGTTGGATCTTCTGAGATCTGATTTTTATTGAAGCTGGTCGTCACAGTTCTTTAGTAGTTTTGTTTTTAGTGTTTGATAAATCTAACAGTGATATCTTCTCGTTTAAAGCTCTTGTTGTTGTCCTTGTGTTGGAGAGAGCTATTTGTAGCTTGAGTCTCTGGATATGTTTTCGAGTTGAACAGGGAGGATGTGGTTGCACTCATATCATTTATATAGTGGATTTTGAGTGAACTACGGTTCCGTAGGTTATTCCTTCTCACATCAAGGAGGTTTTTTTACGTAAAAAGTGTTTGTCTCATTTAGATATTGCTTATACTGTATCTTGATATCTTTAAAGTATTTTCCTCAGAGGTTCACACAAGGTTAGGGGAACACAATACATATAACTTGCCTGTGTCCTGTTTTCCCTAACAAAGTTGTATCCATGAATCTCTGGTCTGCACCTGCAGAAGTGTTTGCATGCTATGCGAGAAAACAACACAAAGTAGCTTTCAAGTCTTATGCGCCTTCTAGGAAACCCGAGGTACTAGATTTAGTACACTCAGATGTGTGTGGTCTAATGAAGACACAATCTCTTGGTGATACATCATATTTTGTGATTCTCCTTGATGATAATTCAAGAAAGTTGTGGGTATATCTTATGAGGACGGAGGATCATGTGCTGGGATATTTCAAGAATTGGCTGAGAGACAAACGAAGAAGAAGCTGAAGTGTATCCGCAATGATAATGGTGGAAAGTATTATGGACTATTTGATGCTTATTGCAAAGGTCAAATAAATCATCAGTTCATGCCACCTAAGACTTCACAGTTGAATGAGTTGGTTGAAAGGATGAACAAGACTATTTTCGAGAGGATGAGATGTTTGATCTCACAGTCAGGCTTATTGATGAATTTCTGGGGAGAATATTTGAAGACTACTGTTCCTGTGCTGAATTTATCACTGAGTGCTCTATTTGATGGTGATATTATAGAGAGAGTTTAGACTGCTAAGGATGTTTCTTATAGTCATTTGAGGATCTTTGGGTGTAAGGCTTTTGTTCATATTCCCAAGGATGAGAGAATGAAGCTTGAGATGAATTCACGGCAGTGTGTGTTCATCATTTATTCAACTCTGTTTAGAGAGAGACTCTCTCTCAACTTCTTCCTCTTATCAAACCTCTTTTAGAGGAAGATGTTTATGTGTGTAAAATATCTTCGATCCTAGGATCAAATTTTGTTTCCTCATAAGGCGAATTTCTATTTCGAATAAGCGATTTTTGGTGTTATCTTCATTATCTACCGCCCAGAATCGATCTTCATCTTTCATGATGGAGCAATATTCAAATGCATGCTTGCCACGTGTAGAGGCACGTGTTTGTTACTTCAGTTGGAGTAGACGCGTTGCCAAATTGGTAAGGATAAACCACTTTCACATTTGGGCTTTATTGTAAACTGAGTTGTAATCCGTTGGGCTTTTTATGTATAGGCTGAAGCCCATTATACTGCCCATTGGGCATATGTTTTTCCTTTAGTGGAAATCTAGTCGACAAAAAAAAACTCGTGTTTAGTGCGTAGGCTAGTTGAGAGATCAGAAGGTTCATAAGCGTTTCACCTAGAATCAGAAGGAGCGTAAAGGAAGTCTAATTTTTTAAGATAATGGGCTTTGTTGAGCCTAGTTAAAAACTGTTAAACCTACGTTTGAAACTTGAAAATTTGATGAGAAAGTTTAATTGTAACACGTGGAAAAAGAGGCACCGTCTGATTGAAAATGTAACTGTGTATATATTATATTATATCAGAGGAAATGTTTCCACGGTTGTTTACTTTCTCCCAAAATTTTCTTTCCCGAATTTTCCGGAGAAAAAAAAATTCATTTTCGAAGATTTTTACGGAAGGAAGTTGACGTCATTCATTAAATAGTAAGTTCGGTTTCTCGATTGATCGTGAATTTTTTTTTCCGTTCATAATCTTGATAAGGGTTTGTTGCGATCGGTTGGGTTTAACGATTTTATTTTTAGGGTTTCAAGTTTTTCGTTAATCGTTCCTTTGATTATTGTTGTAGTGATCTTGGAAAGCGCTTGAATCGGAGTATAATCATCGTTGAGGTACGTCTCGTCTCGTCTCTGTCTACGCAAATTGTTGAGATGATTCTGCAATTGACATGAGCCATGTTTTTTGGAACCATGATATTTTGATTTACAGTTTAACAATTAGAACTTGATCTCACTTTTAGATTTGTGCTACCTGATGTTCTGTGCTGATTTGATTGCTTTTATATTCTTTGTACAAGTGGCGAATAGACATTGTATAATCAATATTGATACAAATTTGTTTTCTGTGTTCAAAGATTGTTTCTTTTAGTTGCTTTTTTCACGGTACAAGTAATAGTAACGTAACTCACTTTAGCCTCTCTCTCTCTGTTTTTGTTTTCTCCTCGTTTACAGTATGTGCGTGTGGAGAAACCACCATTGACAAGTGTGAATCTTTGAGTTCAATGGCTAACGAATTACCAACAAAAAAACCGATAAGTTATTTTACTGCTTTAGTCATTACTTTTTTTATTGCTTTGGTTTGGGTTTTATCCAACCCCAAAAAGATCACAGGCAGGCAGTAATCTAACGGTGTTCTGCCAGATTCTTATTTGGGGACATTGTCCCGAGTCCTTGTTGCGTGAAAGTTTAGACCCAGAGGAAATTTAAGCCACTATTGGTAGTGTTATCTCTAAGCAAGAGATATTTGGGGATGGAAAGTAAAACATACTCAAGTACCCACGGCTTTACAAAACAACCATTGGCTTAAAAAAGTCTTTTAGACAGAAAATAGCTATGTCTATAGCTATGAAATTGATGGATGGACCATCGGCTTACAAAATGTCTTTAAACAAAGGCTATGAATTGGTTTGAGCTTGTTGGATGGAAATAACGACCACAAGTGATGAAAACTAATTGTCCCGAGTCTCGTTGAGAGTGAAATAACGATCACAAGAGGGGGTTTGTACCCACGGCTTATGAAACATTGTAAGACAAAATGCTTGTCGCTGAAAACAGATGATGCATTAAGACAATGGACCGTTGGCTTACAGAATGTCTTTAAACAAAGGCAATGAAATGGTTTGAGCTTGTTGGATGGAAATAACGACCACAAGTGATGAAAACTAATTGTCCCGAGTCCCGTTGAGAGTGAAATAACGATCACAAGAGGGGGTTTGTACCCATGGCTTATCAAAATTGTAGCTGAAAACAGATGATGCATTAAGACAATGGACCATTGGCTTACAAAATGTCTTTAAACAAATGCAATGAATTTGTTTGAGCTTGTTAGATGGAAATAACGATCACAAGTGATGAAAACTAATTGTCCCTAGTCCCGTTGCGAGTGAAATAACGACCACAAGAGGGGGTTTTACCCACGGTTTATGCAAAAAGTTGTAAGAAGAAAGGCTTGTCGGATGGAAATAACGACCACAAGTGATAAAACTAATTGTCCCGAGTCCCGTTACGAGTGAAATAACGATCACAAGGGGGTTTGTACCCACGGCTTATGAAAAGTTGTATGTCAAAAGGCTTGTCGGATGGAAATAACAACCACAAGTGATGAAAACTAATTGTCCCAAGTCCCGTTACGAGTGAAATAACGATCACAAAGGGTTTTGTACCCACGGCTTATGAAAATTTGTAAGTCAAAAGGCTTGTCAGATGGAAATAACGACCACGAGTGATGAAAACTAATTGTTCCGAGTCCCGATACAAGTGAAATAACGATCACAAGGGGGTTTGTACCCACGGCTTATGAAAAGTTGTTAGACAAAAGGCTTGTCGGATGGAAATAACGACCACAAGTGATGAAAACTAATTGTCCCGAGTCCCGTTGCAAGTGAAATAATGATCACAAAGGGGTTTATACCCATGGCTTATGAAAAGTTGTAAGTCAAAAGGCTTGTCGGATGGAAATAACAACCACAAGTGATGAAAACTAATTGTTCCAAGTCCCATTACGAGTGAAATAACGATCACAAAGGGTTTTGTACCCACGGCTTATGAAAATTTGTAAGTCAAAAGGCTTGTCAGATGGAAATAACGACCAGGAGTGATGAACACTAATTGTCCCAAGTCCCGTTGCGAGTGAAATAACGATCACAAGGGGTGTTTGCACACACGGCTTATGAAACGTTGTAAGTCAAAAGGCTTGTCGGATGGAAATAACGATCACAAGTGATGAAAACTAATTGTCCCGAGTCCCGTTGCGAGTGAAATAACGATCACAAGGGGATTTGTACCCACGGCTTATGAAAAGTTGTTAAGTCAAAAGGCTTGTAACTGAAAATAGATGCATTAAGACAAAGGGTTGCCACAAAAAGGTCTTTAGACACAGACTGTGAATGAAAAGTCTTTATCACGTATTCGTACCCACGGCTTTGCAGAGAAAGTCTATAGAAAAAGACTGTGAGTGACGTCTTCATTACGTTCGTACCAACGGCCTGCGAGAAATATCTTTAGACAGACTGTGATTGAGAACGTTGTCATCACATTTGTACTCACGGCTTTCAAAAAAAGTCTCTTGACAGAGACTTCTATGACATTAGTAGCCACAGCTTGCAAGGTCTTTAGACAAAGGCTAGTAGAAAACGTGTTCAGTTATACATTAGTACCTACAGCTTAGAAATGACCAACGACTTTTAGACAAACGCTATGAGATTGTCCCAATGGTTCAAAAAACTATTGGTTGGAAGTGATGTCTAAGCAAAAGTAAACATACTTCAGTACCCACGGCTTTACAAAAACAAACATCGGCTTGAAAAGAATTCTTTAGACAGAAAATGACAATGTCCTAATTAGATAATTAGACAAGGGCCATGAGATCGTTGGAAGGATTCATTTAGACAAAGACCAATTTATGAAAAGTAATTGGAAAATCTTGCTACCGCCGGCTTTTAGACAGTATTGGTATGTACGGTTTCAGAGAGAAGTCTTCAGACAAAGACTACTCTAAATCTAAACCAGATCCATTGCCTACCACAACTATGTGAAAGCAAAGGATGTTTCAGGATGCAAAATGTGACAGAATTTGGTACTAACGGCTTAAAAACAAGTCTGTAGATAGAGAGACTGTGATTGAAAACATCTTCATCAAACTAGTACCCACGGCTTGTTAAAAAGGTCTTTAGACAAAGACGGTGAATGAAAACATATTCATCACCCTTGTACCGCGGCTTTGTAGGAAAGTCTTCAAACAAAGACTGTGATTGAAAACTTCTCATCACATTTGTACCCACAGCTTGCTAGAAAGGTCTTCATACAAACACTATGATTGAAAACTTCTTCATCACATTTGTACCCACGGCTTTGCAAAAAACAGGTGTAGACAAAGGCTATGAGAAAAGTATAGAGTTAAACAATTCTGAGGCAATGACTTTGATAGTATATTAATTCATTAGCTCATTACCTACAACTTAGAAAAGGTCTTAAGACAAAGACTATGTATGAAGAGTCATTGGAAATCTGGCTACCCACGGCTTATGAATTGGTTTAGATAATCTTGGTACGTACCAATCTAAATCGGATCCATTGTTTTACACACGTCCCTATGAAACAAATGATGTTTGGAGATGCAAAGTATAACAAAACTTTTAGCACCAATGGCTTACCAAACAAGTCCTTAGACAAAGACTGTGATCAGTACCCACGACTTGCCAAACAAGTCTTTAAGACTGGTTGAAAATGTTCACTAGAATAGTACATAGCACCCACGGCTTACAAAAAGTATTATGGCACTTGATTTTCAGTTTTGTTGGATGAAAATAACGACCAACAACCAGCTTTATAAGGAAAAGACTAATAGAGAGTGAAAAGTACCCATGGCTTATAAAAGGTCGGATTCATCAAGTACCCACGGCTTATAAAAATTTTAGACAAAGACACAGCTTAAGAAGAGTCTAGAAAATATTACTACAACCAACGGCTTATGAAGTCTAGACAACTAAAGCCAAGGGCTTTGTGAGAGTCTCCAGACAAAGACTGTGAATTAAAACACAGAGTCCTACTAACGTCAAAGCATTTAGAAAAGGACTACACATCAGTTTTTCTTGGCTGTTTGGATGGGAAAAATGACCCACAACTTAAATCAAGTCTTTTAACGATAGAGACTATAAACAAAATTGGATTTTAGCTTGTTGGATGGTAAAAATGACCAAGTTAAACCAAGTCTAAGCCACTATGAAGCAAAGACTGAGTTGGTTTTGGGCTCGTTGGATGGTAAAAACGACTAACACTTAATACATATAGACTATGAACACAAAATTGACTCATTTTGCATCAACTAAAAGACTAATTAGTTATGAACTCCCCAGGTTTTGTATGTGCTTCAGAAGACACAAAGGTGAGTTCAAGTGTATCAGATTTCTTTGACAGGTATGTTGTGCTTTTTAAAACTTGTTTGTTACTTATAGTTGATACAATTATGAAAATCACAAGCAGGAGAGACTAACCTTATTAAGTGAAGACTTGTTATATTTGTTTAGGTATGTGCTTCGCAAACTGTTCATATCCCTCACTGACGCTAAGGATTTTTGTTCAGGTATATGCTTTCTTACTTTTTTCTCTTGACAACATTTCCCTCAATGATCTAGCATCGTCCATGAGATTCTAGAAATTGCCTGCTAACGTATCCATTGATGCGCAAGTAGATTTGAAATAATGGTCCTTAATGTGCCTAATTTAAAATTTTTAAAACCTACATTTGAAACCCATTTAATCTGCAGGATATAGACAAAATCTTGAGGAGTAAGTTAACTCGGGCGCATTATAACAACTACACGTGGAAACAGAAGCACCATTCGGTTGAAAAGGTATCCGCTGCGATACATTAAATAAAAGCGTATATTATATTATTCAGAGGTAAATGTTTCCACGGTTCTTCACTTTTAGGGTTTCTAGAGATAAACTCTTTTTAAGGTAACTTTGTGATATCTTTTTTAGGGTTTGATTGCGATCGATTGTGTTTTATTTTTGTTTTAGGGTTTCAAGTTTTTCCTTAATCGTTCCTTTAATTATATTATAATAGTGATCTTGGAAAGCGCTTGAATTGGAGTGGAATCATTGTTGAGGTACGTCTCGTCTCTCTGTCTTCGCAAAATTGTTTTTGTATGGACAATCAGTTCTCGTTGAGATGATTCTGCAATTGACATGAGCCATGATTTTTGGAAGCATGATATTTTGATTTACAGTTTAACTTAGAACTTGATCTCACTTTTAGATTTGTGCTACCTGATGTTCTGTGCTGATTTGATTGCTTTTATATTCTTTGTACAAGTGGCGAATAGACATTGTATAATCAATATTGATACAAATTTGTTTTCTATGTTCAAAGATTGTTTTTTTTTAGTTGCTTTTTCACGGTACAAGTAATGGTAACATCACTCACTTTAGCCTCTCTCTCTCTCTGTTTTTGTTTTCTTCTCGTTTACAGTATGTGCGTGTGGAGAAACCCACCATTGACAAGTGTGAATCTTTGAGTTCAACAGCTAACGAATTACCAACAAAAAACAGATAAGTTATTTTACTGCTTTAGTCATTACTTTTTTTTTATTGCTTTGTTTGGGTTTTATCCAACCCCAAAAAGATCACAGGCAGGCACTAATCTAATGGTGTTCTACCAGATTCTTATTTGGGGACATTGGCCCGACTTCATGTTGCGTGAAAGTTTAGACCCAGAGGAAATTTAAGCCATTATTGGTAGTGTTATCTATAAGTAAGAGATGTTTGGGGATGGAAATTAAAACACACTCAAGTACCCACGGCTTTTCAGAAACAACCATTGGCTTAAAAAAAGTCTTTAGACAGGAAATAGCTATGTCTATAGCTATGAAATTGATGGATGGACCATCGGCTTACAAAATGTATTTAAACAAAGGCTATGAATTGGTTTGAGCTTGTTGGATGGAAATAACGACCACAAGTGATGAAAACTAATTGTACCGAGTCCCGTTGAGAGTGAAATAATGATCACAAGAGGGGGGGGTTTTACCCACGGCTTATAAAAAGTTGTAAGAGAAAAACTTGTAACTGAAAACAAATGCATTAGGACAAAGGACCATTGCCATACATAATGTCGTTAAACAAAGGCTATGAATTTGTTTGAGCTTGTTGGATGGATATAACGACCACAACTGATGAAAACTAATTGTCCCGAGTCCCGTTACGAGTGAAATAATGATCACAAGGGGGTTTGTACCCACGGCTTATGAAAAGTTGTTAGACAAAAGGATTGTCGGATGGAAATAACGACCAAAAGTGATGAAAACTATTTGTCCCGAGTCCCGTTACGAGTGAAATAACGATCACAAGGGGGTTTGTACCCATGGCTTATGAAAATTTGTAAGACAAAAGGCTTTTTGGATGGAAATAACGACCACAAGTGATGAACACTAATTGTTCCGAGTCCCGTTGCGAGTGAAATAACGATCAGAAGGGGGTTTGTACCCACAACTTATGATAAGTTGTAAGTCAAACGGCTTGTAACTGAAAATAGATGCATTAAGACAAAAGGTTGCCCAAAAAAAAGGTCTTTAGACACAGACTGTGAATGACAAATCTTTATCACATATTTTTACCCACGGATTTGCAAGAAAGTCTATAGACAAAGACTGTGAGTGAACACGTCTTCATTACGTTCGTACCCACGTCTTGCAAGAAAGATCTTTAGACAGACTGTGATTGAGAACGTCGTCATCAGATTTGTACTCACGGCTTGCAAAAAACGTCTCTTGACAAAAACTTTTATGACATTAGTACCCACGGCTTGCAAGGTCTTTAGACAAAGGCTAGTAGAAAACGTGTTCAGTTATACATTAGTACCTATGGCTTAGAAATGACCAACGACTTTTAGACAAATGCAATGAGATTGTCCCATTGGCTCAAAAAACTATTGGTTGGAAGTGATGTCTAAGCAAAGTAAACATACTTTAGTACCCACGGCTTTACAAAACAACCATCGGCTTAAAAAAGAAATCTTTAGACAGAAAAATGACCTTGTCCTAATTAGACCAAAGGCTTATAATTAGACAAGGGCCATGAGATCGTTGGAAGGATTCATTTAGACAAAGACCAAGTTACGAAAAGTAATTGGAAAATCTTGCTACCCCACGGCTTTTAGACAATATTGGTATGTACGGTTTCAGGGAGAAGTCTTCACACAAAGACCATTCTAAATATAAACCAGACCCATTGCTTACCCACATCTATGTGAAGCAAATGATGTTTCAGGATAAATGTGACAGAATTTGGTACTAACGACTTAAAAACAAGTATGTAGATAGAGAAACTGTGATTGAAAAACATCTTCATCAAACTAGTACCCACGGCTTGTTAAAAAGGTCTTTAGACAAAGACGGTGAATGAAAACATATTCCCTTGTACCCATGGCTTTGTAGGAAAGTCTTCAGATAGAGACTGTGATTGAAAACTTCTCATCACATTTGTACCCACGGCCTTGCAAAAAACAGTTGTAGACAAGCCTATGAGAAAAGGTCACAGTGAAACAATTCTTTGAGGTAATGACTGTGATAGTATATTCATTATCTTACTACCTACAGCTTAGAAAAGGTCTTAAGACAAAGACTCTGTTATGAAGAGTCATTGGAAATTTTGCTACCCACGGCTTATGAAAAGTAAGTACTTACCCACTGCTTCGAGATTTGGTTTATATAATCTTGGTACGTATGACTTGAAAATGAATCCGTTGTTGAAAATAACGACCACAAGTGATGAACACTAATTTTCCCGAGTCCCGTTGCGAGTGAAATAACGACCACTAGGGGTTTGTACTCACGGCTTATCAAAAGTTGTAAGACAAAAGGCTTGTTGGATGGAAATAATGACCACAAGTGATGAAAACTAATTGTCCCGAGTCCCGTTGCGAGTGAAAGATCACAAGGGGGTTTGTACCCCCGGCTTATCAAAAAGTTTTAAGACAAAAGGCTTGTAACTGAAAACAGATGCATTAAGACACAGACTGAATGAAAAGTCTCTATCACGTATTTTACCCACGGCTTTGCAATTCTCTAGACAAACACTCTGAATGAAAAGTCTCTATCACGTGTTTTGTACCCACAACTTGCAAGAAAGGTCTTCAGACAAAAACTGTTAGTGAAAACTTCTTCATTTACTTAGTACTCACGGCTTGGAAGAAAGGTCTTTAGAAACAAGACTGTGATTGAAATCGTATTCATCACATTAGTACCCACGGCTTAAATGGTCCTTAGACAAAGGCTTGTTGAAAACGTGTTCAATTATACATTAGTACCTACGGCTTAGAAAAGACCAACAACTTTTAGACAAAGGCTAATGAGATTGTCCCAATGGCTCAAAAAAAACTATTGGTTGGTAGTGATGTCTAAGCAAAAGTAAAACATTACCCATGGGCTTTACAGAAAACAAACCATCGATCGGCTTACAAAAGAAAGTCATTAGACAGAAAATGACTAGGTCTTAATTAGACCAAAGGCTTACAATTAGACAAGGCCATGAGAATCATTGGAAGGATTCATTTAGAACAAAGACCATGCTAAGAAAAAGTAATACGGAAATCTTGTTACCCACGGCTTTTAGACCAGTATTGGTATGTACGGTTTCAGAGAGAAGTCTTCAGACAAAGACTAATCTAAATCTAAACAAGATCCAGGGCTTACCCACAACTATGTGAATAAAAGGATGTTTCAGGATGCAAAATGTGACATAATGTAGTACTAAACGTCTTAAAAGACAGAGACTGTGATTTGAAATATTTTCATCACATTAGTACAAACGACTTTTCAAAAGGATCTTTAGACAAAGAAAATGAATGAAAACATATTCATCACCTTTGTACACACGGCTTTGCAGGAGATTCTTTAGACAGAGATTGTGATTCTAAACTTATTGATCGCATTAGTTACCCACGGCTTGCAAGAAAGGTCTTCAGACAAAGACTGTGATTGAAAACTTCTTCATCACATTTGTACCCACGGCTTTGAAAAAAACAATTGTAGACAAAGGCTATGAGAAAAGATCACAGTGAAACAATTCTTTGAGGCAATGACTGTGATAGTATATTCATTATCTTACTACCTACAGCTTAAAAAAGGTCTTAAGACAAAGACTATGTTATGAAGTGTCATTGGAAATCTTGCTACCCACGGTTTTGAGAAATTGGTCAGGAAGGGAAATGTGCTGAGACTGAAGAAGGCAATCTATGGCCTTAAACAGTCACCAAGGGCTTGGTACAATAAATTAAGCACAACCTTGAATGGTAAGGGGTTTAGGAAATCTGAACTTGATCAACACTCTCTTCACTCACAAATTCATCAGGTATTGTTGTCCTCCTTGTCTATGTGGATGACATTATCATCACTGGAAGTGATCAGAGTGGTATCAACTCGACCAAGGAATTTCTCAAATCAGTATTTGAAATTAAAGACTTAGGAGAAATGAAATACTTCCTTGGAATTGAGTTATGTAGATCCAAGGAAGGTTTGTTTATGTCCGAAAGAAAGTATACACTTGATCTTTTGAAAGATGCAGGGAAACATGGAGGAAAGACAGCCAAGATGCCCTTGGAAGATGAATACAAGGGTCCCACGTGAGGGGGAGATTGAAGATAGCAAATCATTCCATGATCCTAAGCTCTATAGGAAGCTTGTTGGTAAGTTGATATACTTAACTATTACCCCAACCTGATATGCGTTTTGCTGTGAATTAGGTGAGTCAACATATGCAACTACCAAAGGAGTATCATTGGCACATGGTGGAAAGAATCTTGATGTACCTAAATGGATCACCGGATCAAGGAATCTGGATGGGTTCAATGGGAGCACTGAAGTTGTGGGTTACTGTGATGCGGATTGGGCTTGTGATCGAGCTGATAGGAAGTCCACTACTGGCTACTGTACCTTTGTTGGTGGAATCTGATTACATGAAAGAGCAAGAAGCAGAAGGTGGTAGCATGTTCTAGTGCAGAAGCTGAGTATAGAGCAATGCTAAAGCTTACAAACGAGCTAGTATGGATCAAAGGCATATTGAAGCATATGGAGATTGATCATTTTACACCAATGACCATGCATTGTGACAATCAAGCAGCAATGCATATTGCCTCCAACTCAATTTTTCATGAAAGAACGAAGCACATTGAGGTCGATTGCCACAATGTGAGACAAATGATTGGGTTAGGAATGATATTGCCATGCTAATACAAGGAATGAGGATCAATTGGCAGATGTGTTTACAAAGGCAGCTAGACAGAAGACACTAGAGTCCATTCTTGATCGTTTGCGACTCGTTGATCTGACCTAACTTAGCTGATCCACTGCTATGGGGTCTTTACTCTTTTTCATTCATCAAGTTTTCTTCTGCCAATGGGTTTTCCTTGGTGAGGTTTTAATGAGGAAGACCTCGTACCTTCCAAGCTCGACTTGTTCCACATGGTCAAGCTTGAGAGGGGAGTGTTAAGTTGAGGTTCTTATTTCGGTTAAGGAAGAGAAGGAAGGAATGAGAGGTTTTGGATCGACCATGACCGTACAGGTCTGGGTCGACCAAAACCTCGACCAAGGTAAATGATCGCCCGCGGGTAAAAGAAAAGTTACCCGGTCACTTACGAAAGGGGGTTTCCCTTATCCATCCGCTGGAAATGGAGGATAAGGTAATGTGGAAAGCCTGGCACAAGCTGGAAAGGATCAGCATATGGTCAAAGATGCTGATACCATTTGCATGGACACTCTCCTTGGTTTGAATTAGGCACTCCTTGGCTTAACCAAAGCCACATGTTCCCTTCCTTTAGTTTTCTGGAAACCCTTGTATTACCCTCATATATATTGTAATGTCGATTATCAATAATCATTACAGTTCATAAACTCTTTCCCAGACTCTTAATCATGATTACCTATTAGACTTAGCAGTTTTAAGCATTTCTCTTTCCTAATCTTTCTAAACAATCATCAAACCTCAGATTATCTAAAAACATTTTCAGAGGAGAGAAGGCCGGACTGCACTGTACAAGGCCGATACTGGAAGAGAGACCCGGTTTGTAGTATCAAGGGGAAGCAAATCATGGTCATGTTACGGTTTGGATTGTGGATGTCCCTCACACGCCTAAATCCTCCTTTCACAGCCATGGACACAGAGTAACCCAAGGAGGAGAAGGAATATTGCGGATTGAAGTATCCAAGGCTGAGGCTTGTAACTATCCATTGGAGGCCGGTTTCATGAGAGATCAAGGGTGACATGGTACGATCCATTGAGGGATGAGATTGTGTCTGATATCACGAGTTGATCTAGACATGGAGGAATTCCGTTCATGGGTGGCTTAACTCGCCTCCAGGAGGTAATCATTGGAGTATATGCAATTAATCGACAGGGATGGGCAGTTTGGCCGGATAACTGGCCGAGGCTGTTGGGCCGAATAACTGCTGGGGCAGTTTGGTCGACTAACTGTTGGGGTAGATTTGGATGAGTAACTGCTAGGGCGGTTGGACGAATAACTGTTGGGGCAGTTTGGGCCGAATAACTGCTGGGGCGGTTGGAAGATAATTCTGGGGCGGTTTGGCCGAATAACTGTTGGGCGGTTTGGTTGAATAACTTCTGAGAGTTGTTTCTTCGAGTAACTACCATGAGCGTCATGGTCGGGAGATAACTTATTGCCGTGTATGTTCTGGTCATGGATAGTATGGACGACCTGATCCATGGATTATGGATCAAAAGGTCGGATCTAACTTGGTTAAAGATACGTTCAGCTTGGAAACAAGGTGATCAGGCTTGTGGAATGTTATTTCCATGGCTGGTCAAGTAGGAGGGAAGTCTCATCGGATCCAAGCCATGTGGAGTGGTGGGTTGATTGACTTAGGATCTGAAGAGAGTTTTTAGTCCAAAAGATGGACTTGGAACCATATGCTATAGGATAAAGGGAGATTGGACATTGCATGAGTCAAAAGAGGCTCGATGCATGTCTTTAGCAAATGAAGATTTCTCAATGGTTAGTTGGTCAGTGGGGATGGTTGGTTGAATGACTAAGTACCAAAGAGAAGGGATCTTGTATTTATAAGAAGTTGAAAATGAGTTCAAGGCAGCTGATCGAAGTGTAATGGAGCTGGAAAGAGTACATGGCAGATGGGAACAGCTTCGTGTTAGCTCAGCTCAATTGTACCAGCTCAATGAGCTGGATGTACTAGCTCAGTCAGCTGGGATCAGCTCGGTCTCAGCTCAGCTCAAGTGTATCAGCTAGATGAGCTGGATGTACTACCTCAGTCAGCTGAATCAGCTGAACCGATGAGCTAACAAGCTCCGTGAATGTGGCAAAAGGTATGACCTAGCAATTACTTGGATAGATTAGTATCTTTCTAGGATGCTGGTAGAAGGGTTTAGGGAAATGGAATCTCGGATCAGTGTGACTGGAACTTTCCAAGGATTGTTTTATAAGCTGATTGGTGGTAAGTGAAATGGCCAAGACATACATAATTGGATCGGACAATTTCCAGATGAGTTATAGATCAGATGGTTAATAAAGAATATTCTGTGCGTATTGTTAGATACGATCTAAGCTATAAAATGACTAAGTTGGTCGTAAGCTAAGGTCTAAGATAGCCCTCGCCTTTAGGAGAAATTAAATAATAAGGGTTATAAAAGAGAGGTTCGGCCAGGACGTGACCAGAACGACGAAGGACATCGAGCCGCGGCTTAGGCAGCCGGGTTGGGTCAATTGGTGACAGCTTCTCTGTGGGAGAGTTGATAAAGGTGAGGTCTTGGGTTCGAGTAACGCCAAGCACACCAATAAACCTATCTGTGAGCCGAGGCCTAGGGGTTATTTCGGGGAGGTTGTATCACAGGGGAGGGGTTAGGGTCGATGCATTGCAGCGCCATCTGGGTCCCACGGGGAGGGCTGTTACAATAAAAGTCGACTTTTATGTGACAACATGTCCTGCGGACCCAAGCTCACAGCCCTGCAGGGCACCGACCCTAACCCCTCACCGTGGGAGGAAACGCCCTCCACATTCACCGGTAGGTTATTGGTGCGCTTGGTGTTACTCGAACCCAAGATCTCACCCTTTAACAACTCTCCCACTGGACAAGCTGTTACCAATTGACCTGAATATCAATTGGTGACAGCTTGTCCAGGTGGATAATTGTTAAAGGGTGAGGTCTTGGGTTCGAGTAACGCCAAGCGCACCAATAACCTACCGGTGGATGTGGAGGCATTTCCTCCCACGGTGAGGGGTTAGGGTCGGTGCCATGCAAGGCTGTGAGCCTGGGTCCTCGGGACAGGTTGGCACATCAACCGACTCAGGCGGTTTGTGGGAAGAGAACTTGAGGACGAGGCAGTGCAGGTTCGTCGGTTCATTCGTGGGTTGCGAGTGGATTTGAGGACCCACTGCTCAATTCGAACCTTTCACTCTGAATCTGAGTTGGTGAAAAGGATGGCGATGTTGGAAACCAACCTGTCCAAGGAGGCTATACTTAGTTCACGTGCACAGTCTACCCCGACCAGTAACACCAATGATTGCAAAAGAAAATGGGACCAGGTCGATGGGGGTAAAACTGTAAGTGGTTGACTTGTGTGCCCAAAGTGTGGGTAAATTCTCATCCCGGTGAGTGTTGGAAAGCCATTGGAGCTTGCATCCGATGCGGTAGAAAGGAGCATACTATTCATGACTGCTCTCAACCAGGGTACAATGCAAACAAATCATCTGGAGGGGATCCAAGAGCTTGTTTCCAATGCGGTAAGATGGGACACCTCTCAAAGGAATGCCCCATGATCACAAGCAGGACAAGCAATGGGTCGAGGGGATGTTAGGAGATCGAATCCGAGCAAGGTTGTGACTACAAAACCTTGTGTGTATGAGCTGTCAAAGGATGGCAGAGAGGAAGGAAACTCCAGAGCAATCACTGGTAAAATTCTGAACTTATCTTATTAAATATAAAGGCATTGCATGGTATGGTACCTAGAAATGTAGATGCTTTGGAATGGGAATCTTGTAGGGACCCTGGAAATTGGTGGTGTCAAAACACATGTGCTTTTCAATACCGGGGCTACGCATAGTTTTGTGAGTCCTGAGATGATCGGAAAGTGAATGTTCCACATTGGAAAGAAAAAGTCTGGCAGTATAGTGAACGCGGCTGGAGGCCAAGTGATGTGTTCATTAGGACTGGTCGAGAACGTTTCTGTAATAATTATGGGTAGGAACAAACCTGCTGATCTGATAGTAGTCCCCCTAAAGAATCACGAGGTGATCTTAGGTATGGACTGTTTGGGAAAGTATCGGTCTACTTTAGACTGCTACCGAGGGCGTGTATAGTTTAAGGACGGCCAGGACACGATCACATTCCAAGGAATAAAAGAGACTCCTGGAGTAGTGGTAGTTTTAGCAGTCTGTGGGGAATGGATGCTGAAACGTGGATGTGAGGCGTATATTGCCACAATCATAACTAGGGAGGTCGTTGGGGGTGGTAACCTGGACGGGATTCGCTGGTCGAAGAGTTTGAGGACGTGTTTCAGACACCTAAGGGCTTACCCCCAGACAGGTCTGATCCATTTACAATATAACTGGAACTAGGGACGGGCCCCGTTGTCCAAAAGTTCGTACCGCATCGCTCCTGCCGGAATGGCCGAGCTCAAAAAGCAATTAGAAATTTTTTAGATAAAGGATTCATACTGCCAAGTAATTCGCCGTGGGGAGCACCATTCCTCTTTGTGAGAAAGAAGGATGGAAGCTTCAGACTGTGTATAGACTATCGAGGGTTGAACAAGGTGACTGTGAAAAACAAGTACTCGTTACCTCGGATAGACGAATTGTTAGATCAGCTCAAGGGAGCAATGTGGTTCTCCAAGAACAATCTGGCTTCACGATATCACCAGATCCCTATAGGGCCTATATACGTAAGGAAAACGAAATTTAGGACGAAGTATGGCCACAACGAGTTTGTGGTTATGCCATTCGGTCTGACCAATGTACATGCTGCATTCATGAAAATGATGAACAGCATTTTAGGGATTTCCTGGACGAGTCAGTAATCATCTTTATTGATGACATACTGGTATACTCTAAAGACAAGGAATCTCATGAGAAACATCTTAGAGATGTGTTGGGATGATTGCGGGAACATAAGCTTTATGCTAAACTCAGCAAGTGCACTTTTTGGCAAGAAGCATAGGGTTCCTCGGGAATATCGTATCCGGCCAGGGTGTCTCAGTTGATCCGGAAAAGGTTAAGAATATACGGGAATGTCCACAACCCAAAAGTGCCACAGAAGTAATAAGCTTCTTAGATCTTGCGGGTTACTATAGGAAGTTTGTGAAAGGATTTGCAAACTTGGCACAGCCTATGACCCGGTTGACTAGGAAGGATGTAAAGTTTACATGGTCCAAAGAATGTGAGAAAAATTTTTCAGCACTCAAGGACATGTTGACTCAAGCACCGTTCCTGTTCTTCCGGAGGCCAACCAACCATATGTGATCTACACGGATGCGTCCATAACAAGACTAGGGTGCATGTTTACCCAACATGCGAAGGTCATTGCCTATGCGCCACGGCAGCTGAATAAACATGAAGGGAACTATCCCACCCAAGATCTGGATATGGCCGCGGTGGTGTTTGCCTTAAAACTTTGGTTGTCATATTTACATGGAGCCAAAGTTCAGATACTTACGGACCATAAGAGTCTGAATTATATATTCTCTCAGCCTGGGTTGAACTTGAGACAAAGAAAGTGGATGGAATTTGTAGCTGATTACGATGTGGACATTGCCTATCACTCGGGAAATGCTAACCTTGTGGCTGATTCCTTGAGACGGAGGAGGGAAGCTGTATCAGCAGGACGAGAGGCGGATGATCTGGAGAGAATGGTTAGTGCCTTACATATCAATTCATTAATTGGTAAGAAGGAACCATTAGGTTTGGAGGTAGTAAACATGGCCACTCACTAGAATTCGGAAAGCCCAAGGGCTGGACGAGAATCTGAAAAGGGTCGCCTTGAATGAAAAGACAAAGTACCATACCGCAAGCGATGGTACCATCTTGGTCAATGGGCGGGTAGTGTACCTAATGATAAAATCTAAGGAGGAGATTATGAGAGAAGCTCATAAATCCAAGTTTGCAGTGCATCCTGGTGCTACCAAGATGTACCACGATCTTAAGAGATACTATCATTGGATATATATGAAAACTTATGTGGCCGAATGGGTGGCTAAGTGTTCAAATTTCCAACTCATTAAGGCCGAGCATCAGTCCCTTGTGGGTTACTACAAAGTTACCAATTCCAGAATGGAAGTGGGACCACATCACAATGGACTTTGTGATCGGGTTTCCCACAACCAGGAATAGGAAGGATGTGGTTTGGGTAGTTGTAGATCGATTGACCAAATCAGCACACTTTCTTGCCATCAAGAAAACTGATGGTGTGGACTAGATCGTACGTAAGTACATATATGAGATTGTGCGTTTGCATGGTGTTCCGGCTAGCATTTTTTTGGATAGGGATTCAAGATTTACTTCTTATTTCTGGAAAGCTTTTCAAAAGGCCTTAGGAACAAGAGTAAATATGAGTACAGCCTAGCATCCACAAATAGATGGTCAGTCGGAATGTACCATTCAAACATTGGAAGACATGTTGCGGGCATGTGTCTTGGACTGGGGTGATTCCTGGGAAAGACACTTACCTTTAGTGGAGTTGTCTTACAACAATAGTTTTCACTCAAGCATAGGCATGTCGACATATGAAGCTTATATGGACGGCCATGTCGGACACCTCTATGCTGGACCCAATTCGGGGAGCGCAGCATATTGGGTCCCGAAATCGTGGAAGAAACCACTAATAAGATCAAGTTCGTCCGAGAGAAGATGCGAGAGGCACACGATCGACATAAGAACTACGCAGACCGAAGAAGAAAAGATCTGGAAGAAGGAAATTAGAATCTGAGGTACCTAGGTCCATTAAATGTCGTAGAAAGGGTAGGCAATGTGGCATACAAGTTGGATTTGCCATCCAAAATGGAAGCATTTCATAACGTGTTCCATGTTTCCTAGCTTCGAAAATGCCTAACGGATCAGGACATAGTGGTACCTTGAAATTCCTACTGATCTTGGTAAGAACTTGACCTTGGGAAGTAAGGCCAGTTCGAATCGTAGACAAGATGGAAAAAGCAACAAGAAAGAATACAACTAAGATGGTCAAAGTTATTTGGGATTGTAACGGAAGAGAAGAAACAACTTGGGGAACTGATGCCAGAATGAGGGCCGATTTGTCTAAGTGGTTTGATCAGTTTCTGGACAAGGAAACACTTGGTTCGGATTCAAGGATTAATCCATTTCAAGTGGGGAGACTTGTCACATCCCAGACCTAGATAAGGTCATCGCATAAACCATGGTGCGAACGAACCAGTCAGGTCATACGGCCTAAGTACAAGTGTTCCATGGTCTAAAAGGAAGTTTAAGGGCTTTAGGAGACTAAAACCTTAGCCAGATACAGGAGGATACAAGGTAAGACTAGCTGGACGAGTAATACGACAGCTCGGTATTGAGTACAAGTAGCTGGATCAGCTGGATGAAGTTGAGCTGAGCTCGGGACAGCTCATACTGAGTATGATCAGCTCCCTGAGCTGGAACACTACCTCACTCAGCTGGACCAGCTGGGAGTCAGCTCATCTCAGCTGGACGGAGTGCTATGGTCTTGGGCAATTGGACCAGTCCGGCCGGAGTTAGGTCAGCCGGTTGGGCCATGTGGTCCGGCCATTAAAACAATGGCTTGGTCAGTCTATGGGCTCGGTACAGGGCCTTAAGGAAGGGTGTAGGTCAATCTGGAACCTGCCAGAAGGCAGTTATAGGCGAACAAATGTATGGGGGAGCAGCTATGGACGACAAGATGGGATGGACTAAAAGGTGTCCATTCGACCACTAAATGATATCTCTTCGGCCTAGGCAGTTATCCCTGCCTTCCTCTATAAATAGGGGACCCCGTGCACGAAAATAATCATCAGAAAATATAGAAACACATATAGAAAAGGCGAAGAAAGAAAGAAAGAAAGAAAGAAAGAAAGAAAGAAAGAGAGAGAGAGAGAGAGAGAGAGAGAGAGAGAGAGAGAGAGAGAGAGAGAGAGAGAGAGAGAGAGAGAGAGAGAGAGAGAGAGAGAGAGAGAGAAATCGACCAAGTAAGGTCGATATTGTTCTAATTTAGCAACGGCGAGACTAAGATCGATTGTGGTGAGTGAAGGGCGACCAGAATGGGTCACAAAAGCAAAGAAGAAAGAGTTGTAGAAGACCACCAAAATTCCAGAACGTGCAAGTAAGGTTAGTGACATAACCATCGGTTCATAGTCTTGACAATCGGATGGATCGATGTTGTCTAAGACCATGGGCGAATGGGTTATGTCCATTTCCCATTATTTTTTTACGATTTTTATTTCTTCTTATTCTTCATCTACTCTCGGTTTCGGTTTGAATATGTAAGGATGGATGTCGGATATTGATTTGGTTAAGCTGAGGTCATGCCCATGTTCCATCATATTCGCAAAATCAAGGCCATGGGCCGGATTTGCTATGGGGTTTTAAGAGAAGACTTCCCGTGGTTACCTTGGTCACTGGTGATGGCTGGTTGTATGACTAAAGGCCAAAGGGAGTCGGTTATGCAGGGAAATGATTGAGGATTGATCATAAGGACCCATCTGAACCATGTGCATGGTCGTATGGTCAATGAGGTTCATAGGCGAGTCGGTGTAGGGTACATATGTGTTGCGATTGTTCTTGGAATGGTTTCCAAGACATGGACGATTAATATATATAATATTGGTTGGAGGTATATGTATTTAGACAAAGGAACTGAACCATGCTTTGCTAGATCATTGTTAAACATTTGGTTCATGTCTTAATATTTTATAATATGTGATTCAGGAACTGAGGTTGATCGTGATCCAACCAAGGATCCACGAAGACTCTATCAGTTTGAATTGGTGTGGTGTTTGGGTAGATCGTTTTAAGAGTGAACTCATAGTAGCCTATAGAGCAAACTGATTTCTTTTATTTAATGGATCTCATTTCTGTTTATTAATACAAATCGATTTACCCATTGTTATACTTGTTGTTTGAATTGATCAAGTACACATTGACAATGAAAATGACTAAATACTATACATATAAGACTGGAATAAGAATCAAATAAAAAGTGACGATCTAAATGTAAGCCGCGGGTCTATGTTGGTCTTCAACCTCACGATCAGGTCTTACATAAAGGCTAAAAGTGGCAAAGTATTCCTTTTTCTTGGGAATTGTGTGGATGAATCTAATGTCTTAACCACTCATGGCTAATAGGCCTCCCACGCCCATTCACTCGGCTCGTGGGCTCATTCTGTGCGACAGGCGGTGCGTTAATTTTTGGAGGCTCGGAATTTTTTTAACTAACTCTGCAATCACTCTATGGCCTTTGTCTGTGTGTTTGACCTCACTCACACGGTATCGCGAATCAAACCTCGATAGTTGAACAATATTTCATTACTTTAGCCCAAGCATGCTAAACTCGAAATTACTAAATGGATGTGTGACCGAAAATGTAAGTACACTTTGATGACATAGGTAGACAAGCCAATTCTATTGAGTCTTTTCGTATACCAGAAATTGGGATGTTACAATTCACCCCACTCACAAAACACAACGTCCTTATTGCGCACCGTGACAGGTCTCAAGGCACCTCTTTGGTTAGAACCAAGATGGCTAACCATCTCAGATGCCACTTGTAACGTCCCGACTCCTCACAACTAATGGGCCTCCCACGCCCTTCACACGGCCCATGGGCCACATTTTGCGCGACGGACAATGTGTTAATTTTTTGGAGGCTCAAAAGTTTTGTTTATTGATCCTGAAATAACCATATGACATTGCCTGTGTTTTGGCCTCTGTCGCGCGGGCGGTGTGCTAATTTTTTGGAGGCTCGAAAATTGTGTTTACTTATCTATGTACTATCAGTGCATTGTTTGTTTCGTGTGACGCATTATGCATTGTGTTTGTTCATATTAGAGCTAAACTTCCATAGTGGACTTCTATTTTCTTAGTCAGTGCTTTGCGTGTCTAGCATCTCATACCTTACTGAGTGACTCATCTGTTAGTCACCCCTCATTCTCTCTCCCAACCCCCCCCCCCCCCCCCCCCCCCCTCATTACTCACCCCTCATTCTCTCTCTTACATAAAGGCTAAAAGTGGCAAAGTATTCCTTTTTCTTGGGAATCGTGTGGCTGAATCTAACGTCTTAACCACTCATGGCTAATAGGCCTCCCACGCCCATTCACTCGGCTCGTGGGCTCATTCCGTGCGACAGGCGGTGCGTTAATTTTTTGGAGGCTCGGAATTTTTTTAACTAACTTTGCAATCACTTCATGGCCTTTGTCTGTGTGTTTGACCTCACTCACACGGTATCGCGAATCAAACCTCGATAGGTGAACAATATTTTCATTACTCTAGCCTAAGCATGCTAAACTCGAAATTACTAAATGGATGTGTGACCAAAATGTAAGTACACTTTGATGACATAGGTAGACAAGCCAATTCTATTGAGTCTTTTCGTATACCAGAAATTGGGATGTTACAATTCACCCCACTCACAAAACACAACGTCCTTATTGCGCACCGTGACAAGTCTCAAGGCACCCCTTTGGTTAGAATCGAGATAGCTAACCATCTCAGATGCCACTTGTAACGTCCCGACTGCCCACAACTAATGGGCCCCCCACGCCCTTCACACGGCCCATGGGCCACATTTTGCGCGACGGACAATGTGTTAATTTTTTGGAGGCTGAAAAGTTTTGTTTATTGATCCTGAAATAACCATATGAAATTCCCTGTGTTTTGGCCTCTGTCGCACGGGCGGTGTGCTAATTTTTTGGAGGCTCAAAAATTGTGTTTACTTATCTATGTACTATCAGTGCATTGTTTGTTTCGTGTGACGCATTATGCATTGTGTTTGTTCATATTAGAGCTAAACTTCCATAGTGGACTTCTATTTTCTTAGTCAGTGGTTTGCGTGTCTAGCATCTCATACGTTACTGAGTGACTCATTTGTTACTCACCCCTCATTCTCTCTCCCAATCCCAACCCCCCCCTCCCCCCCCCCCCCCCCCCCCCCCCGCGTGCGTGTGAACATAACGAGTAGTTAGATATATGGACGGTTTGTGTCTTGGGTCGTTGTATTTTATTTTGGTAATTAATTCTTTGGTTTTTAATAATTTTTTTTAATTCAAAATTTCAATGCAATTTGACATTTTAATGCATAAAATTTGATCTAGAAACATGCACAAATAGTAATCCTTGTGAAGGATATAATCAGATTACCCTAGCAAATCTATCAATCCACATTTCTTCGTAAACTCTAGAAAATTCTTATGTCTAAAATGGTAATTGTGTTTATTCATGCTAGAGCTAAACTTTCAAAGTGGATTTTCTATTTACTTAGTTAGTGGTTTATGTGTCTAGCTTCTCATATTTCACTGAGGGACTCCTTTGTTACTCACCCCTCTTTCTTCCCCCTCTCAGGTGAGTACGATGAGTAATCGGATATTTGGACGCTTTGGTGACTTGCAATAGCCGTATTTTATTTCAGTTTTAATTAAATTTTTGATTCAACATATTTGATTTTAAAATTATAAACTCGTTTTATCTAGCTTTTATCTGATTAAATGTTTAATATTTAATTCAGTTTTTAACAATTTAGTTTAATTCGTCATTTTAATGCATAAACTTTGATCTATAAACATGCATAAATAGAAATATCTGTGAAGGATATAATCAGTTTGCCATAGCAAATATATCAATCAACAATTCTTCATAAACCCTAGAAAATTCATAAATCTAACATGATGATTACTCATACATAATTAGAGAAAACATATCATAAATAAATTAAAATGAGAGTTCCAAAAAGATTCTCAAGGAGTTCTTCTCTTCATTCACACTCTCAAAACAAAGTTTAGCCTCCACAATGGCTTAAGAAAACATAATATATGTTTAAAAACACGTCTAGACTCGCTTGTGAATAAAGAAAACTTTGGGGGAGAACTTGCAATTCTTGAAGCTTTATTAATCAAGAGTCAACGGCTTTTGTGGAAGGGATGTCGTTTGACACCAGCCTTGGCATCGATCGTCACTAGATCATAATCTTGACAGATTCCTCCTGCGCGTCATATGGACCACTCTTCAATAAAATGTGCACAAACTTTGATATGCACTAAGCATCATGTTTGTTCATTTTCGAGCTAAATTTTCATAGTAGGAGTTATGTTTACTTAGTCATTGGTTTGCGTGTCTAGCATCACATACCTCCCTGAATGACTCATATGTTACTCACCCCTCTTTCTTTCCCACTGTAGGTGAGCATGACGAGTAGTTGGATATCTAGACGGTTTGGTGTCATAGGATCGCCGTATTATTTTTCGGTTTATTTAAAATTTTGGTTCAACATATTTGGTTTTTAAATTATAAACTCATTTTATCCAGCTCTTATCTTATTAAATATTAAATTTTGATTTGGTTTTTACCAATTTGGTTTAATTCGACATTTTAATGCATTACGTTTAATGATATAATCTTACCCTAGCCAATTTATCAATCAAGAGGTTTTCATAAACCCAAGAAAATACATAAATCTAACATGGTGATTACTCGGGCATGATTAGAGAAAACATAACAAAGACTGAATAGATATTATAAATAAATCAAAACGGGAGTTCCAAAAAGACTCTTTAGGTGTTCTTCTCTTCACCCTCAATCTCAAAATAAAGTTTTGCCTCCATAATGGCTTAAGAAAACATAATATATGCTTAAACATGTCTGGACTGGTTTGTAAATAAAGAAAAAATTGGAAGCCAACTTGCAATTCTTGAAACTTCATTAAATCACGATTCAGGGCTTTTGTGGAAGGGAAGTCGTTCAATACCAACCTTGGTGTTGATAGACAACAGACCATAATCTTTATCGATTCCTCCTCGTGCGTTAGACTGACCACTCTTCAATAAAATATGGATAACCTTTGATATGCTCTAAGTATCATGTTTGTTCATGTTAGAGGTAAATGTTCATAGTGGGAGTTCTATTTACTTAACAAGTTGTTTCTTGTCTAGCATACCATACCTCACTAAATGACTCCTCTATTACTCACCCCTCTTTCTTCCCCCTTGTAGGCATGACGAAGAGTTGGATATCTGGACAGTTTGGTGTCTTAGGATCGTTTTTTTTATTTCGGTTTATTTAAATTTTTGATTCAAC
This sequence comes from Moricandia arvensis, assembly GCA_905132765.1. NCBI lineage: Eukaryota > Viridiplantae > Streptophyta > Magnoliopsida > Brassicales > Brassicaceae > Moricandia > Moricandia arvensis. Next base: position 26,475 of record CAJHQP010008128.1, read on the forward strand.
ATATTTGATTTTTAAATTATAAAGTCGTTTTATCCAGCTCTTATCTTATTAAATGTTTAATGTTTTATTCAGTTTTTAATAATTCTTTTTAATTCAACATTCTATCGTACGTAGCACACCGTTCTCGAAAGGGGAGAAGGCGCGTGTTATAGAATCTTTAAAACGATACATAAACTTTTTTTTACTTTTACAACAAAAGGAGACATGGGTATGTACCAGAATCACTGGAACAAATATGTGGTTCAAAGTTGATGGTTTTCTCCTTTGTCGAAGATCGACTTAATGGATGTGCTAACACATGGTCATCAAGCCACCTTTCCAAACGAGGAAAAGAATTCCAAATAAAATTTGTGGCTCAAGCAATACCAACATATGTGATGTCGTGCTTTTCTGCTCCCACAAAACATTTTTAACAAACTTAAAGTACAATTTAAAACTTCTGATAGAGTTCAAAACAAACAGACGAGATATACTTTGGACTACATGGGAAAGGATTTGCATCGCAAAGGAAATGGAGAGGGGGGGGGGGGGGGGGGGGTTGTCGAGATCTTCAAGACTTCAATGTAGCACTTCTCAAAAAACAATTATGGAGGCTAATCCAGTTCTCCTCGTCCCTATTGGCTCATGTTCTTAGATGAAGATACTATAATTAAAATTCACTAAAAACTTATATACACATAGTCTACAATACAAAGAGGCAAGAGGGAATGTGCTAGGCACCATGTATTTACGTCAATACATTTGAAGAAAAAACATACATTAGCCTTAAACTAATCACTATGTTATTAGCGTATAAATAAAAAGTTAAAATGCAGACGCGTAAAGTATTGTAAAAGATGATCAACAAGTATAAGCAAGTGGTCAGACCTAAAAAGTAACTAACATATTATATGCTTTTGCATATCTAAACTGCATTCAATTATCTAACATTTATATCTGATAAAATTTTCATCAACAACAAAAAAGCTTGGACTTTATGAAAAAAGTATTGAGGCATGTTAGAAAAAATAACAGCCAAAGTAAATTAGTATATTTAATGCTTAGCATTGAACTTATGTTACACTACTATTTTGGTATTATAATAAAGTAAGTCACAAAAACTATTATCACTATACAAAAAATGAATTTTTGTAATGCAACGATTATCGAAAGAACAGCAACAAGGAAAAACTAAAAGAAAGGGTAGAGAGATGTTAGCGCAAAAATGTGATTCCTCTGCGATAATCATACAAAACTATTATCACTCTAAATAAATGATTTTTTTTTGTATTAATGAATCATGATATTAAGTAAAATTAGATTTTGATCCGCGCTTTGAAACCGCAGATATTGTTTTGTTAACCATTTTGAGAAAATTTACATGAATTTTTATTTTTATTAGAAAACAATTAGTTTTAAAGTTGTTTTATAATGTTTGAGTTTTAATTAGTGTTTTCATATCCGAACGAGTCTTCTGGTCAAACCGATAAACCGATGACTCATATATATATAGCATATGTTTACATATATAATTTGTTAGTGTTACTAACTTTCTAAAGTTCTCTCTCTCCATATATATATATATATATATATATATATATATATATATATATATATATATATATATATATATATGTGTGTGTGTGTGTGGATGTATATATATATATTATATATATATATGGGAATCATAATAGTATAATTTTGCATTATTTTTAAATGATTTTTAATTTTGTAAACCTAGATATAATTTTTAATGATTAAAAATATATTTAACAATATACTTTGGTTAGTCAGTGTTTCAAACAATTTCATAAACATAAATATGTTTAGCTTGCCATCTAATCTCGTACTTATTATAGAGAAACATTTTAGGAGACTAACCTTTGTTTTGTAAATTATTACATCCATGCTATTGTTGAGGTGTCACTTTCACAATGATTTTCAGCCTAAATAATAATTGCTCTATCTTTACTAGAGTAATTACATAAAATGTCATTAGTATTCAACTCACCTTTAATATACTTAATAGATTAATTTTCTCCTTCCTGCAACTAAAATAATACTTACGTAGAATAATAGAAGAAACAAAGCACCTATAAAAAAATAAAGAACGATA
>CAJHQP010008129.1:0-28550 GCA_905132765.1 Moricandia arvensis
TTACTTGCAGAAGAAGATGAATCTCGAGGAATCAAAAGATAAATGTCAAGTTTTAAGATAATGACGAAGATCAAAATAAAAAGGTAATATTCTCGACGTGATAAACTCGCGTGTGAAGAAGGGAAACACCAACCACCTTGAAAAAGGAGTATATAAGAGAAACACAAGAGACAAGAGAGGACTTTTTTTAGCAGTCACAGCAAACTTATAGAAATAAGGAAATTACTTTCGTTTTGGTGATCGAGCTGCGTTGATTAGGTTTTTTATAGTCAGGTTACTAGAATAAGGATCAAGCCCACAGCTGTTGGAGCCAAGGCTCGTTACCTTCTTCTACGAAAGCTCTTACGCAATTTACGGAATAAGAACCTCTTGCTCTCTCTTTCATTCGGATTTTCTTTATCATATTTTTATCTTCAATCTTTTCTTAAATTGGTTTGTTGTGTGGCGTTTTGTTTAAAGCAGATTGTTTGGGATCTCCTAGGAAATTTAGTGTTTCTTTACTTTCTAAGTTTACGGAAATCGACGGTGTGAATTTGGTTCCCTCAGTTTGGCGCTAGAAGGAGGGGACATACAGATCAATCTTCTCCGCAACCACAGAACTCCCAATCAAACATGTCAGCTAACAATCTCAATAACAAAAAACCTCGAGACGACGTAAGCCGCGAAAAACGTTGACAACACTCCTGCGATCAACACTCCGCGGTTAACGCTGAGACCAACACCTCGTCAGTCGAGGAGATGAAGAAACTGATCTCCGCCTACGAAGAAAGGGCGGAAGAGAAAGATAAGATCATGGATCTTCTCGCTAAGCAGGTCTTAAACCCTAACTTGCGAGAACCCGAGCTTCCCTTCCTCGTGGATCCACTAGGATCCGGGGACGAAGACTCGAATTCCACATCTCCTTTGGACTGATCTCGGAACGCGTGGGAGAAGCCGTCGGGACAAACCTGGAAAAATCACTCCTGAACCGGCATGGAAAAACCGAGAAATCTTCGCACCATTCGAAGAGGACAAGGAAGAAGGGGAATTCGAGCGAGTCAACATGGACTCTAGCAGTCAGTCGAGCCTTCGGACCAAGATGCGGACGTGCACCACGAAGGACAATGGAGCGAAACGGCTCAGGAAGACCTGCTTGAAAAACCTATGCCCAAGAGGAAGAAAAACTCTTTTAGGTAGAGCAGGAGAAGCTGGCTGAAGAGTACACTTGGAAAACTCACAGCAAACACCGACAGACTCGAAAAACTGCTGACAACGATTCCAAAATCGGCAATCTTCGGAATGATCTCATGAAAAAGGTCACGGAAGTAAAAGCGGTGAAAGCTCAGATTCAACACGTGACTAGCTCCGCACCAGAGATACATCCAGCTGCTCGAGGAAGCTTGTAAAACTCCCTTCACGTCTTGTTATCGTAAACACTAGAGTATCGGACCCTGGAAAGATCAACGTGCCAACGTACAACGGTTCAACTGATCCCAAAGGACACTTACATGCCTTTGATATCACGATGGGAAGGGCAAAATTTAGAGACAGTGAAAGAGACGCGGGCTAATGCCGCCTCTTTGTTGAAAATGAGAGGTGCCGCTCTCGAATGGTTCTCTCTCGCCTTAGGCGAAACTCTATCAGAAGCTTTCACCAACTCACTTTGGAATTTCTCAAGAAGTACTCGATGTTTACAAACCGAGAAACTTACGACGTCGACCTATGGATCTTATCTCAAAGGAGAGAATCACTCGATACTTTGTCAACCGGTTCAAGATTATTATGGCTAGAGTCAGCGGGATCAGCGACGAGGTGGCCGTGGATCACATATCTGCGGCAAACATAGTCTCGTCAATCAGGCTTCTCAGCGAAAGCTGAGCAAACAAAAATTGGCCGACCTGGTCCCCACTCTTGGACGAAAAATAACGCCATCAACCTTCGATGAAGAAGAAGCCGGCGAATCGATCAACCCACTGCCGACCCGCTTGTCATCGATCACATAATCAAAGATCTCGAGGTCTCTAGAGTCCTTGTCGATAAGGGAAGCACAACTAACATCATCTTCCGTGATACACTCAGGAGGATGAACATCAAAACTGAAAAGAGGTCGTGCCAACGCCAAACCATTAACAGGTTTCTCTGCATAACCGAAATGACTCTCGGATCGATTAATCTCCCGGTCATGAAAATAAGTAACAAAAATCATTGATTCAGGTCGTCGATTTCCCCGCTATCTACAACGTGATCATGGGAACTATGTTACCCCTGGTCTAGGGTATCACGTCAACAGACGTCAAACGGACTCATATCATCCATACTTGAACGGAGAGCTACAAGAAAAGATGAATAGAGGTTCAGTCGAAGCATTTTGAAGAATGGACAAGTAGAAACAAGAGTTGGTCGAGGGAGCAGAACCAAAGCTTCGAAACGGCCAAGGTCGAGCATGGTGAAATTTCAAGTATGGCAAATCAACTAAGCCTTGATGTCAATAATCATTATGGTTTAAACTAAGACTTTTGGTCTAGTCAGTAATGAAGTTGGAACGAGCCAAAGTGAAGCTGGTCAGATGACGGCAGTTTTGGCCGATATGGTCGAAATGACCTACTAAGGACAATGGAAGCCAAAATGAGTTGTGAAAAATGGGAAATTAGTTCAAAGGAGTGTTTTCTACATTTCTCAACTTTTGGAGATGGTCAACTCAGAAGTCAAAGTCAACCAAAGTAAAGGAGAGAGAATGAACCCCATTGGTTTCATACAACCCATCCAGTCAACAATGAGAGCATTCCACGTGGAGGGGACCAAATTCCTTCAATCCTGGAAATGGTGCGGAAGAAATCAAGGTATTTTCTGGTGAAGAATCAGGGGACACAAGACATCTAGAGAGCAAGAGACATGACGATACCATTTTGTTCCCAAAATAGGCTACAATTGGTAATGGAACTATGGGCTGAACTAAGATTTATACATAAAACCCATGATATCTAAGCCTCATTTAGGACCCAAGGGAAGTATTGGATTGGGCTGGAGCACACGGAAGCAGACTTGAAGATTGAAGACCCAAAGGAGTCAAATGGACCATTTTGGTGGTTTGGTTAAGAAGAAATAAAGCTTATGGAAACATGTCAGGCACGAAAACGACCATGCAGTGGCTCTTTAATACACTTTATGGTATACATGAGCAGGAGAGACAAACCTAAGGAGTAGGATTCATATGTGTTGAGCTTAAAGGTCACTTTGGAGCAAAATATTTATGAGGTGGAAACCCACACTTGGAGTTCAACTTTCGTTCTTAATTTTCGAACACTTAACGTTCATGGAATGTGGTTTATATTCTAGAAGATGCGCACGAAAAGAGTTGCTGTCAGTGTGCTTACTTGCATGAATGCATTGGAACAGAGGTTTTTGGTGACCAAGTGTAGTACACATGTCAAGTGTTCCCACCCCACTTTGGGTGATAATAGACCCTTAGGATTCATTTAGAAGTCCAAAACCCCCTTGTGCTTCTCTCTCATTCTATCTGTGGTTTGTTCTTGAGAGAGAAAGTGACAAAAACCCATAATTTCCTAAGTGAGTGAGTGAGTGTAGAGCTATTCCTGGTGTGTTGATCTTAGCTCTAGGCAGTCTGTGTTCGTGTGCTAGGAGATGTGTTAAGGTTTTATACCTTTGCGTTTATAGGTTTCATTCTCCCTCTTAGCTGTTAGCCTCTCTTTTGATTGGGTTTGGTGTAACCCTTAGTCTTTTGCTTTTGAGGTGTTGTGCGGCTGTGAGACCTCAGTGGGTTCCCTGAGTGTGTTGTGTCCTATGTTCTCTCTGCTAACCGTGTGTGTGTTTTGTGCAGGTTGAGAGCTTTACCCTTGTATGGTTCATGAGCTTGAACCACCTTTTTGGTTGTGTGTGTGTTATGGGAGTTGTTAGTCCCATACTTGTGAGTGTTTACATATATTGCAATGTTATTGTGGTGATTATGCATTGCTTGTCTGTTGTTGTAGACATGGTATGCTAGGGGTGATGACGTGTTTTGTATGGTTAGGTTGTTAGATTTCATCGCATGCAATGTTAGTTTGTAGTTGCATTGCATGTAGGGTAGTGGGGGTTGCATAGAGATTTTTTTAGACTCTCTCTGTATGCCCGTAGTGTTTTTTGTACTCAAACACCAGGATGTGATCTCTTTACTTTTTGAGTCGTCCTCGTGCTAAGTCTAGACCAAGCATGCATTGAGTTTATAGTGGATCTTCGTCATGCTGGTTATAGTTTGTGCTACGGGTCTAGAATAGTGCGAGCATGTGTGTGTTGTGTGTGTGTGTGTGTGTTGTGTGTGTGGTTGTGTGCATCGTAGTCTAGGTGCGCATTGCATGGAGGTTAGAGGTGGAGCTCCCTCATGCTGGTTAGTCTTGTGTTGTTCCTAGACTAGAATGCATCGCCTATCTCGGGGTTAGATTGGAGAGAAGCCCAATTCTCCCGATGATTGTGGACCTAGATTGGTAGAAGGCAATTCTCCAGTGTTGGAGTTACCTACTTTCCACGCTCGTCACGTGAAGTGGGTCGCACCCATGGACAAGCGCTGCATGACGATGCGGCCAGGGTTAGATTGGGAGAAGCCTAATCCCGGAGTGATGTTTTTTGACCATGTGACTTTGTTGTTTGTGGTCGGGAGTGTTCAGGGTGGAGGGTTAGGGCCCCGTGGTGTGAAGGAATCCGGGTGTGTGCATGTGCCCTTCCTTTATGTGTTTTGTTTTGTGTCTTGAGTCTAGGATTAAGTCTAGATTTCTTTGTGTGTCGTTAAGTCTCAGGTGAGATTGGGGTAGTAGAGTCAGTGCACGCTTTTCATGTTTAGTTTATCTCATTGCATTTCATGTTTAGTTTATTGCCTTGCATTTCATTCTAGATTGTGCATTAGTAGTTGCATGTTTATTCTTGTTGTTTCATGCATATATATTTGTGAATCTTGTTTCTGTTTGAAACATGCTGAAGGGGATTGTTGTTTAGTTTAGGGAACTCATTGAGTAATTTCAATTACTCATGCCCTCTTCTACTATGCAGGTAACCTTAGAGGGTCGGGTGTTTGCGGCGTGCAGAGGACGAGGCCAGCGAAGTTTGCCGGTGTTGTTTGCAAGGAGTAGATGCTTATGTTTTCACTTGTTTTTGTTTTCATGGGGTACCCGCTTGACTTGAATATTTTCTTTTCTTTTTTGTATTTGAGACTTAGTCCGAGTTCCCGAATTTGTAAAATAAATAAAAGTACGTTTGTTTTAATAAATCCCCGTTAGAACGCTGATATATAGTTTTGTAGGAACTTAACACAACTCTCGACCAAGTACGGGTTGGCAAGCCTTAGGCCGAGGTCGAGAGGGCGGTATTGTAGTCGGACTGGTCGAGACTTCGGATTTGTTTCGAAGTTTTTGAATGGACTGACTGTGGTACTCGCCAAACTATAACGCTTCCGGGTTGTCCGGGTTAGCCCGGCCTAGGACGTCAGGGGGTGTTACAAATGGTGGTATCAGAGCATGGTTGAGATTCCATGCTTTCGTTTGCAAGTTTTCAAATGTTTTATCGAGTCAAAAGGAGTCGCAAACAACATCACTAGGGAACTGGCACGTCTCTGCTTATGACTAAGTATGTTATATAAGTTTTGCGAATTTAGGACCATACCCTTATCTTGTGTTGCAGTTTCTGGTGAAGTGGACATGGAAGTTCAGCAAGAAACCAGAAGGGAGTTCAGATGATGGAGGGATACTCACGATGGGATGGCCCACAATAAGTGAGCTCGTAGGAGGACAAATGGAAAAAGAGTACCATATGGAGGACCAGCATCAAATGTTAACGACTCTCGCGACATTCAAACCAGGAAGGAATGTAATGTGTGTGGAGCAAGTGACAATCATACTCAGGAATGCACCAGGATTAGGAGTCAGCCGGACTTGAGTGCTTATTTGATCAGCAGCTCGTGTGAAAACTCGTAGACACTTTGTTGCGGATTATCCAATGACCAGCGTTATCCGTGCCGTAGCCATCTCCGTCGTTCCACCTTCCAGCCCCTGCTTGATCAGCCTCATATGCAACAGGAGGATCAAAGAATTTTGAAGAATGGTCAAGTAGAAACAAGAGTTGGTCGAGGAGACAAAACCGAAGCTTCAAAACGGCCAAGGTCGAGCAAGGTGAAATTTAAAAGTATGAAAATGAAGTAAGCCTTGATCTCAATCATCATTATGGGTTAAAATAAGACTTTTTTTCGAGTCAGAATGAAGTTGGAACGAGCCAAAGTGAAGATGGTCAAGAGGAAGGCAGTTTTGGCCAATATGGTCGAAATGACATAGCTAAGGAAAATGGAAGCCAAATGAGTTGTGCAAACATGGGAAATGAGTTCATTTATATATTTCCACAACTTTTGGAGATGGTCAACTCAAAGTTAAAGTCAACCAAAGTCAAGGGAGAGAGAATGAACAACATTGGTCCATACAACCCATCCGATCAACCAATATAAGCATACCACGTGGAGGGGAAAAACTTCTTCAATCCTGGACATGGTTTGGAATAAATCAAGGTATTACATGGTGAAGAAATCAGGGCAAAAGACATCTAGAGAGCAAGAAGACATGAAGATACCATTTGTTCCCAAAATGGGCTACATTTGTTAATGGAAGCTATGGGCTGAAATAAAGATTTCTACATAAAACCCACAACATATAAGCTTCATTTAGAACCCAAGGGAAGTATTGGATTGGGGATGGAGAACAAGGAAAGCAGACTTAAGATTGAAGACGTAAAGGAGTCAAAATGGGCCATTTTGGTGGTATTGTTAAGAAGGAAGAAAGCTTATGGAAACATGTCAGGCACGAAAATGACCATGCAGTGGCTCTTCTAATAAACCATTTGGTCTAAATTAGTAGGGGATACAAGCCTAAGGAATAGGATTCATATGTGTTGAGCTTAAAGGCCACTTTGGAGCAAGAAAAAAGTGATGAGGTGGAAACCACACTTGGAGATCAAGTTTAGTGCAGAATTTGGGAAAACGTAACTTTGTTGGAAAGGTGGTTTATCTTCTAGAGATGGAACGAAAAGTAGTTGATTCAGTGTACTTACTTGCATGCATGCATTTGAAGAGGTTTTTGGTGAAAAGTGTAAGTACACATGTCAAGTGTTCCCACCCCACTGTTGGCTATAAATAGGACCCTTAGGATTCATTTTAGAAGTCCAGAATCCCCTTGTGCTTTCTCTCTCAGCCGAGCTTGTGGTTTGTTCTTGAGAGAAAAATTGACCAAAACCGATAAAATTTTCTAAGTGAGTGAGGTGAATGTAGGAGGCCTTTCCATGTGTTGATCCTTAGTCTAGGATCTGTAGTGCTGTGCTAGGAGAGGTGGTAAGGTTTAGATTTTCTTTTCTAGGTTTCCTTTTCCCTCTTAGCCTTTAGCCTCTTTTTGATCAGTTTTGGTGTAACCCTTAGGTCTTTTTGCTTTCGGAGGTGTTGTGCGGCTTATGAAGACCTAGGTGGCTTCCATGAGTTTTTTTGTTTCTTGTGTGTGCTAACCTTGTGTGTGTGCAGGTTGGAGAGCTTTAGCCGTGATGGTTCATGAGCTTGAACCACCTTTCCGGTTTGTGTGTGTGTATGGGAGTTGGTAGTCCCCATACTTGAGTGTTGATATAGCCAATTTATTACCAGTTTTAGACCATTTTATAGGATCTATTTAGGGTATGTTATGTGTGTCTAGTCTATGTTTTGAGGTCTTTACAAGTCCAGGTACGTTTTGGAAATATATGGAGATACTTGGAGCTTTTGGAGCATTTAGAGGAGAATAATCCGTAGCTGATCATTGAGAGAGTCGAAGTACGAGATACCATCGATCGACGACAAAACATTGGCGCCGACCGATGTTACATGACCAAGATTGATCGATGTTGCACATCTACCATCGATCGATGTCCAGTTCACAGACAGACGAATTTCAAGCCCAAGTTAGAAACATGACACAATATTACAAGACTACCCTTGGACGAGTTTTGACCTAGAACTTACGGTTTTATTTATTACACCATGATAAAGGTGCTAAAGTTAAGGGTGCTAGAGTTAAGGGGGCAAGAGTTTGTGTGTGTGCTAGCATTTTCTTGTGTATTCCAAGTGTGCTTTGAAACCCCAATATTCTATTTATGCATTTTTATTCATATTTCTATTCTTACTTCAAACTATGTCTAAGTAGTCATCAACTAGGTTTAGGGTTTATCAATGGTACCGATGGATTAGCCAAACAATTTTATTGTTAAGGTCATTATTAGATCAATTAATAGAATTGTGTTATTGCTTGTGTTCTAGAGTAGCTAACTAAAACCCTGATAATAGGATAGTTAGGCGCAAGCGAGAGCATGGTCTACTACCAGAGTCTATTATGTTGAGCTAGGTTGCTAGAAACAAATGAGAATTGATTTAGCCAATCAAGTGAACTTATCGAATTGGGTCATAACGCTTTATTCAAGAAACCATCGATCAACGCATGATCATTGCCATCGATCAATGGTCATTCAGTGTCAACAAGCGAGAGCTGAGACATTGGACTTGGTCAATATATTAGGCGCGCATGCGAGAGCTGGTATCTTTTACATTAGATTTGAGTTCCATGATTAAATACCTTTAAATTCTATCTACTATAATCCACTTGCCTGAAACCCTAGATCTCGCTTATTTCCATATTTACATTACTAGCATATTTCCTTATTTACATTATTAGCATATTTCCATATTGCATCGATACCTTCTAATAAGGAATATTTCCTTGACCTAATTACTTGCTACCAATATATATAGGTACCTAGCATATCCTTTAGAAATAAGAAATCTATTGTGTGCCATTGTTCTATGTGGATTCGATCCCAAAGTACTACACACGATCTCTCTTGACAAGAATATTATTGTATTGTGTGTTAGAAACAAGGGTTAATTTGACTGCTGTTTGTTTAGGATATTATTACCCTATTAAAACATAAAAACACACTCACGTCAAGTGTTTACATATATTGCATGTTGTAGTTGTGATTATGCATTACTTGTCTTGTTGTTGTACACATGGTCATCTACCGGTGGTTGCGTTTATTGTATTGTTAGGTTGTTAGATTTCATGCATGCATTGTTAGTTTTGTAGTTGCATTCTTTAGTAGTTGCATTGCATGTAGTGTACTTGGGGTTGGCATAGAGATTTGAGTGAGACTCTCTCTTATGCCGCGTAGTTGTTTAGTGTATCTTGTTTTTGAGTCGACTCGTGCTAAGTCTAGACTGTTGAGGTCAAAATCGGTTACGTCAGAATCAACGTCGGAAAACTACTGAGAGAATGCGTTTGTTGGGTTCAAAAACGGTATTCTCGAGATCAGCATCTAAAAATCATGTTTCTATACGAATGCAGTCTCAAAATCGACTTAACAAAAGTCTTCGGGCCAAAAACTCGAAAGAAAGAAACACGGATCGACCAACACGCCCGTATGGCGAGTTGGAAAAGGCCAATTTGCCATACGGGCGAGTTGGTCAGCATTGATCGACCAACTCGCTCGTATGGCGAGTTGATCAACATGGATCGACCAACTTGACCGTATAACGAGTTGGCTTTGTCCAACTCGCCATACAGGCGAGTTGGTCAGCACGGACCGACTAACTTGCCTGTATGGCGAGTTAGACAAGGCTAACTCGCCATACGAATGAGTTTATCAGCATGGACTGACCAACTCGCCCGTATGGCGAGTTGGACATAGCCAAGTCACTATACGGGCGAGTTGGTCAGCACATATAACCTATCTCGCCCGTATGGCGAGTTGGAGGGAACGGACCAACCAACTCACCCGTACAGCGAGTTGGACTGTCCAACTCGCTGTATGGGTGAGTTGGATGGCATGATACGACCAACTCGCCGTATGGGCTAGTTGCTAGGCACAAATGGCCAACCCGCCCGTATGGCGGGTGGGAGAAGTCCAACTCGCCAAACGGGCAAGTTAGACGGCAAGAGCAATCTGAATCACTCGTTCGGCAAGTTGGATCAAATTAATCCAGTTTCACCTCATCCTTGTTAAAATACCTTATTTGATACTTGATCGAACTTATCTTTATTCCCTCTCAATCAGGATTGACATTGGAACCTTACCAAAAGAAGTCATTTTCTCGAGACATGATGAGGTCGATCGTATGAGACGGTAACGGTTAACTAAACACCTAGAGTCATACGCCTCATACGAAAGATCCTAACTCTCAAAAGATGTCGTCTTAGAAATGTTATTTCGATAAAATCGTAGAAACGCCTAAGTCAGAAAACGGCCTGATAGCTCGGCTAAATGCCCACTCCCGATTTTATCCGAAATCAAGCCAAACTTTGTGACAGTTTATCGTTTATTTTGCATGAAAGGATAAATGTTAAGTTCAAAGGGATAAATGTCCAGATCGAAGGATAGATGTTAAGTTTCCCAAGAAAATCATGAATTGTGAGGAAAAAGGGAATATTTCCGCAAAGTGATAAGTTCAACCAAGGGCAGAAGGGCAAAGAGCAAACCTCCTCTAGAGAGTATATAAGTACTTCAAGGGTGATGATGCAGCGGACACACAAAAATCTCCATTCATAGCAAACATAGCTTAGAACTTAGAGCATTTATGCAACTTTCCGTTTTTGTTATTCGAGCTGCGACTCAACTAGGGTATTGCAGTCTTAGTTTATTAGAACTAGGATCTCGCCGACAGCTCTCATAGCCTAGGCTCCTATCCTGTTGTAAACGCTCATACACAAATTCAGAATAAGACATTTATTTTCTCTCTTTTCGATTCTTACTTTGTTTTTCGTATTTACTTCATATTTTGACTGATTGGCGGGTGGTTTAGCAGATATCCGGGACCTCTGGGAAACTAGGGTTTACCCTGCATTCCTATTTCAATGGAAATCGACAGTGCGAATTTCGGTTCCCACAGTTTGGCGCTAGAGGGAGGGGGGATACCGATCTATCTAACTCTAAGCCGTCAACGCCTAATCAAAACGATGTCTAGATATTTGAAAGACAAACTCGCAGCACTGAATGCTCCTATTTCCAACTCTTACGCAAACGCCGTAGTGTTCAACAAAATCAAAAACTTATTCACGACCTTCCGCCATAGGAAAAGCATTGAAACGAGCTCGCGATTTCTCCCTCTAAACACAAAGGGTAACGATAAGGTTCTTCTTATTACCAAGTTGGAGAAATCTCAGCGCGTAAGGGTTTGACAAAAAGACGTTTCCAAAAACTTTTCAATAAAACTTCCCCTCCCAGAAGTTGCAGTAAAACCCTAGGCTGCTCGCGGAAAAAAAGAATCACAGCAAATCGGGTACGCAACACCGATGTACTTCATCCAAATAATTTTTGTAAAGTTCTTTGCATAAAGAAAAATCGCTTCAACCTCTCGAAGTCGCGGAGAAACCCTAGGTTACTTGATGAAATACGAAGAATAGAAAGTCAGGTACGCAACCCCCACGGCTGTACTTCTTCCTGATAACTTTCGGAGAAACGAAGTTGATTTTCTTAAAAATCACTCAAAACCTAAAAACGGTTGACGAAGACAAGACAAAGCAAAAAGGGAGATCGTTTCCCTTACTGTTAAAACTTTCCTAAAACCTATGGATTCGTAAAATACTTAAGAGTCGCTTCTATGGGTAACATAATCATCGAATTCTCAATATTTGCATACTGAGAATATTTCAAAAAAAAATACTCAAAACTTCCTCAGATCAATCCTGCGGAAAACGAGAAAATTTCAGATTGAGTTGATTCAAATAAATCAAGCTCCTCAAAGCTGGAGTTTCTGATACTAAAACCTAGAAAATAAATCCGCGGGACGGCCGCAAAACGTGAGTTCCGAGAACAGCTCTCGTATGCCCAAACCCAATAACATTTTACGGACCAACTACCGTAAATTATACTCGAAAACATGCTTACATGAAGACTTTTGTAAAATTAAACTCAACAACATTTTACAAAACAGCTTTCGTAAAACTAAACTCATGACATTTTGCGGAATAAATTTCGTAAAATTAAAGGTCAATAACATTTTCCGAAACAGCTTCGGTAAATTCAAACTCGACAATGCTTTATGGAACATTGTTCGAAAAGTGAAACGAGTTAGCATTTTATGATACAACTTTCGTAGAAAAAATTTGAAGACGCTTACAAAACGACCGCACCAGCCAAACCATCCAAGTCAACCGAACGGGAGAGTTGGACAGTGCAAGCCGTGCAACTCGCCCATTGGGCGAATTTGACCAGTCCAACTCGCCCATTGGGCGAATTTGACCAGTCCAACTCGCCCATTGGGCGAATTTGACCAGTCCAACTCGCCCATTGGGCGAATTTGACCAGTCCAACTCGCCCATTGGGCGAGTTTGACCAGTCCAACTTGCCCATTGGGCGAGTTTGACAAAAAAGCACTCTTTTGGCTCACGTTTGAGTTCCGATCAAAATGCTTTTCCTTTTGTCTCAATCAGAGTTTCCGTTGACATTTTAAGATCAAAACAAGTTGGACACACATTGTTCAACTCGCCCCGATGGCGAGTTTGATTAAATCCCTCCAACTCGCCTCATGGCGAGGTTGGCAAGCCCTGATGAGCTTCTCCTTTTTGTTCTCTTTAGATCTTGATCGAAATGCTTTGTTTCATCTCAATCGAAGATTCCATTGAGATTTTACGACAAAAACAAGTGAGACTCGCCTAAACTCCTTGGCTTGCTCCTACTCGACCTCTTGGGCGTCCTACTCGCCCTCTTGGGCATCCTCCTCGCCCTATTGGGCATCCTCCTCGCCCTCACCTCCATCTTAACCATCTCCTTTGAACAGCGATTGAAATATCCCTTGTTTTGTCTCGATTGGAGTTACTGTGAGAACTTTATGATAAAAAACCGCTAGACAGGTTCAAGACTAAACACGGCCAGGAAGAACCAATATTGTTACCATCCTTAAGGGGCTACAAACACGAGAAGAGGAAGGGGAGATGAGAAATAAAAACGGAGAAGAGGTGAACCTAACAAAACTTGTTTCTTGACTAATATTCTAAAGTCTTCAGAAAACCTGCAAGTTCACGCGCTGCGGAAAACTCTCGAAACAGACCACGAGTATATCAGTTCACCCAGTGTTAGACTATGAGATTACAACTCATATTCTTCCCTCTACATTCATATGAATACAAACATTCTCTTGAAACGGAAACAAAATTTAAAAAGCAGTCGCAAAGTGGCAGGGACTCAAAGCTACACACGGTCAGTCCAAAAAATATAACGGCCACACTTGGCCGAAGCAAACAGACTACGAGGCTAGTCTCGGGGCTGATACAAAATGACATCGACATCGAGATGCTCGATAATCTCTACCCATAACTAGACTATAAAGGTCTGACTGGAAAAAAAGTCGTATGAATCTTAAAATCCAGGACGAACTACGAAAAGCTTGATCCCTCTAAGAGGGTACGTAGGCAGCCTTCACAAGCCACAGCCCCAATCCTACTGCATTCCTCTCTTAGAGGAATAAGTAGACCACTTTCAACAGACCTTTTCAAACATTGATTCCGCCTAACTTACCAAACCCGCCAAAAAGGCTCGCTAGAACCTTGCGATTCTAACGAGCTGGGGGGCTAACTGTTGGGGTCAAAATCGTATACGTAGAAATCAACGTCGGAAAATTACCGGGAGAATGCGTTTGTTGGGGTCAAAAATGGTATTCTCGAGATCAGCATCTAAAAATCGTGTTTCCATACGAATTCTGTCTCAAAATCGACTTAACGAAAGTCTCCGGGACAAAAATCGAAAGAAAGAAACATGGATCGACCAACTCGCCCGTATGGCAAGTTGGACAAGGCCAACTCGCAACATGGGCGAATTGGTCAGCTTGGACCGAACAACTCGACCGTATGGCGAGTTGGACAAGGCCAACTCACCATGCGGGCGATTTTGTCAGCATGGACCAACCAACTCGCCCGCATGGCGAGTTAGACAAGGCCAACTCGCCCGTATGGCGAGTTAGACAAGGGCCAACTCGCCATACGGGCGAGTTGGACGGAACGGACCAACCAACTTGCTCGTACGGCTAGTTGGACTGTGCAACTCGCCATACGAGCGAGTTGGATAGCATGACACGGCCAACTCGCCCGTACGGCGAGTTGCACAAGGCCAACTCGCCGTATGGGCGAGTTGGTAGACATGAACAGCCAACTCGCCGGCATGGCGAGTGGGACAAGTCCAACTCTTCAAATGGGTGAGTTAGACGGCAAGAGAAATCCGACTCAGTCATTCGGTAAATCGGATCAAATAAATCCAGTTTCACCTCGTCCTCGTTAAACCCCTTCTTCGATACTTGATCGAACTTATCTTTGTTCCGTCTCGATCGGAATTGCATTGAAACATTACCGAAAGAACTCGTTTTCTCGAGAAATGATTGGGTCGATCGTTTGAGATGATACCGGTTAACTAAACACCTAGAGTCACACGCCTCAAATGAAAGATCCTAACTCTCGGATGACGTCGTCTTAGCAATGTTATTTCGATATAATCGTAGAAACGCCTAAGTCAGAAAACAGCCCGACAGCTCGGCTCAAGGCCCACTTGTGATTTTATCCGAAATCAAACTTTGTGACGGTTTATCTTTTATTTTTCAGGTATGCATAAATGTTAAGTTTGAAGGGATAAATTTCAAGATCGAAGGATAAAGTGTTAAATTTCTGAAGATAATCATGAAGATCGATGAAAGAAGGAATATTTCTACGAAACGATAAGTTCGACTGAGGGCAAAAGGGGAAAGAGCAAACCGCCTCTAGAGGAGTATATTAGGACTTCAAGGGTGATGATGCTGAGGACACAAGAAAATATCCACTCAGAGCAAACATAGCTTAGCACTTAGAGCATTTAGGCAACTTTCCGTTTTTTTTATTCGAGCTGCGACTCAACTACGGTTTTGTAGTCTTAGGTTAGCAGATATCCAAGCATGGAGGTCATTCCGCAAGCATCATCATATTCATTCAACTTTCAGTACGGCTACGGAAATGAGTTCTATGAGGCAATGGAGATGATTTCATCTGATTTGGAGATCATTGAACAACCACCACCGGAAATCATCGAGATCTCATCAGACATTACGGTGGCCGTAAACATTGTAGACATCAGTTCCCGAGAGACCAGTCAATGGATCCCAATGCCAGCATGGAGTTCAACATTCTCATTTGGAGGGTCTATCGATTTCAGTTTGGAAAGTATTGGGCAGACCTATGACCCATACTACGAATACCATTACACGCCAATGCCGATGAAGTAATCACCAACCAATCTGGAAGTCGGAACAGAAGCAAGTGACGAGATCAGATATCCCCCTCTCATATAAATGGGGAGAGGGGTGGGGTGGGGGGGGGGTGCGTAGTCATATACTCCCACATGAACCTCTAAATTCATTTCGAACCATCCAAGTACAAACCAAACTTCTTGGGTATGAACACTTCTTCAGAAACACCTTTCGGTGGAGAACCATCGACCAAAAATCGAGGCCCCACCCTCGATAAGACCAAAAAGCAGTTCACACTCAAATTCATCCCCTTACACACCATATACTTTCGGAACACAATGCGAGACATCGCATAAAATCTCCAAAAATATACTCTCAACACTCGAAAACAGTCCGTGCGCGGCTATAATCATGAACGAGAATTTTCTCTTACACCTCACTCGTCGATTGGCCCCGACGAGTACATTAGCCGTCTTAAAAAACGTACCTAACCTTTCTAACGAATGGTTCTCATACATCCGACTGGGATAATTCCACACAAAAAATCAAAAAATTTAGTCAGCACTTCCATGAGACTTAATAACTATTCTTAGAGAGATGCACGATTTTGACCATACAAGTCATATAAGCCCAGAACATATTGTGGACTTTAAAACGATACAAAATCAGGTTAAAATCGCAACACGCAAAATGAAAGCCGATTAATCATCACATAGACTTAACCGAGAATAAACTTAGCTCTTTTCCTAAGCCCAGCACACTGGTCTCTAACGTCTCAAGGCATGAATATCGAAAGATATGAGATCCTGAAAGCATGCCTCTTCGTTCACATCTAAACGCTCACGGAACTTTTCCACACTTCTCAAATGAGCAACGAACAACACGATCTACAAAGAAGAGATGGGTTATGAGATGACAACTCATAATCTTCCCTCAACACATACTCTTAAATCTCAAATCGTTTCAATAAATGGTTGATCCATCCATGCAAAAGCCGCAAAGCGGCAGGGATTCAAAGCCACATGCGGCCAGTCCAAAAATAAAAACAAGGCCAAGCTTTGCCGAAGCAAACAGAATCAAAAACATAGAAAATCAATCAAGGGTCCAACTAGAGGTCTCCTGACACCGAACGACCAAACGTACCTGCAGGTTGATCCACCTCGATCCACACGTCAGCGACCTTGGTCGCGGTCTCTTCTGTATTGGGAGAAACTGGGATGGGATCCCATTATCCTAACACTTTTTCCTCGAGAGGAGGGATCAGAGTCTCGACACCTTCGTACTCATACATGTAGCTGGTCATCATGGCCATCTCGGTCTAGAAAACATAATCGTTAGCCGTGGACTGTGAAAAGCCACAAAAAGCTCCAAAGCACTCTCACAAGTCTCCCATGAGCTCTTTAGTCCCCTAAGCTTCCCGAATTCAGTCTTTAACTGAGCAGCGCGATCCTTGATCGTTGCTGCAACCATGCGCTTCCCTTGCCTCTCCGCATGACGAAGAGCCCTAGCATGCCTTCTCTCCAGCTACTGGTCCCGTAGATCACGATCGGAAGCCTGTTCTCTAAGAAGAGCGGCCTCGTACTCCGCTCTCTCGGCCTTGAATCAGAAGACTCGCGCCTCCCGGTCGCTCGGCTCGAGGGCTGAGTTAAATGCGAGCAGCCCCTGCATAGGTCAGAAGTTAAGAAAACTTGCGCCAAAAAAAAAACAGAAATTATATATATAGTGGACAAGCAAAGTTCAAAATTTCGACCTCGCCTGACCATCGACGGTAGGTGGGGCGGTCGGAGTCGGACGGAAGGTCCTTGAAAAGGTTGTCAATACTACAATCCGGAAGGGGAAAATCGCTAACTCCACTCCCATCACCCGGGACAAAGTTGGAAGGCCATCCAGGCAAGGGAAGATCACCCCAAAAAACTCGGCGTCTCCTAGCTCAATCCCTTTGCCCTTTGAGGGCCCCACATTCTCTAGAGACACAAGAACGTCCCTCGACACAAACTCATCCATCTTTGACTCGGATCCTTTGTCCACGACCACTTCGGGATGGGCTCTCGACTGATGATATTGCAGCGCCATGCGAACTTGCTTCGGGGTGAAAGAAGTCCAAAAAAATGAACCGGCCCGAAGAAGATCCCTCAAAGAAATCACGTCTTCCGGGAATGGTGGTAATTGGTTGGTCTCTACAAAATCAAAGGACTAAGGAGTTAGATATCGTCGACACAAAAACATGCATTATCCAGTCACTACCATAACGACCGCATTCACTGCGGAAGTCAAGAATGCAGCGATCTTCGACCGAAGCACTGTCAATACGGGCAAAGAAGAATCATTTCTCCCACGCGTGAAATGTTGAGATCGTCTCCTTTACGATCGACATGTATGAGAAAGGCGTAAATCGATATATTTCGCTCGTTAGTGCCAGTGGCCTTAAAAGGGCCTGGAAATGGTCAATACTAAGGGACACCACATGCTCGTAACCTAGGACCAGGATTCCAAGGAGATGCTGAAGACCCGTAAGATTTATTTGCCCGATCGACAACTTGAAATGGTTCAAGGTCCAAACGACAATCTTCGGGATAGGGAACCATAAATGGCAATGCAAAATGTAGGCCTCATAACAAGTAAACTAACCCGCCGGTGGGTCATCGGCCCTTTCGCCCTGTCGTAAAATCCGTAACTCCATGTTTTCCGAAACACGACCAAACTCCCGAATAATGTTGGGGAATGGATATGAACTCTTGCTCGGGAGGTTTCGGTCCCATCTGCGGGGAGGCCTGCTGGGAAACTGCACTTCGGGTGGGGGAGTCAAACTTTCGCACAAAGCGGTCCAATAGGCCTCAGCCTTGGCAGGGTCGACTGAGTGTGGAATAAACTCAGGTTTTGGAATGACCTCCTTGTCTTCATGGTTATCGTCATGTTTAATATGACGGGGCTCACCTCTCTTGGAACTCCTCCTTTTGTAAGACATTGCTTTGAAAGTAAAATTAAAAAACGAAAGAAACATATGGGAGAGAAAGAGAGAGAATAATTCTACCTTGGATAGTTTTCTTTGGAAAAAGTGAGCAAGTAATAAAAAATTTCAACATTTACTCTTATAGACAAGAATTTTTACTATTCATCCTTGGAATTTTTGCAGATGATAATGTCAAAACTCGCACAACCAACTAAACCACCCGCTAGAGACTCACGCTAAAAAGCCTACGGCCTAACGAGCTGGGGGCTAACTGTTGGGGTTAAAATCAGTCATGACGAAATCGACGGCTCAAGGTCTCAGAAAATGTTTCTCCCAAAGGTTCTGGTTCATGGGACTGGACAAAAGAACGATCGAGCCGCCAGGAGCAAGTCATCATACGGAGAATTCCCAAGTATAGCATATGGGTTGCCATATGGCAACCTGCACCCGGGAAGCACAAGACACCATATGGTGACCAGAACACACTGAACCCGGATCTCCATATGGCGTCCTTCACACACAAAGAATGGGTCGCCATACGGCGACCTAATCCCACACAGTCTAGGTCTTATGGCGACCTAGGCTTGCCAAGTCCGGGTTGCCATATGGTGACCTGACTCCATACAGTCTGGGTCGCCATATGGCGACCTGAGCTCGCCAAGTCTGGGTCGCCATATGGAGACCTGACTCCACACAGTCCGGGTCATCATATTGGCAACCTAGGCTCGCCAAGTCTAGGTCGCCATATGGCGACCTGACTTCACCCAGTCCAGATTGCCATATGGCGGCCAGACCTCTCCGAGTCCGGGTCGCATATGGCGACCAGACCACGACCAGTCCGGGTCGCCATACTGCGACCTAACCTCGACCAGTCTGGGTCGCCATATTGGCGACCTTGTTAAGTTGAGGTTCATATTTGAGATGAGGGATTGAAGAATGGGAGAAGAATAGTTTGGACAGCCAAAGGGTAAAAACGCCATCTGGGTAAAGGAAGAATTTACCATGCGCTTACCTTGGGTATTCCCTTGATCCATTCGTTGGAAAGGAAGAAAGGATAGGCCTTAACATTTGGGAACAGCTGGAAAGTAGCCAGCATCTGGTCAAAGATGTTAGATTCCACTTCAATGGCTCTCCTTGCCTATGGTTCAAAATATGCGCTCCACCCCTTCTCCTAGACCACATGTTCCATTCTTTGGTTCTGAAAACCCTTGTAACCTTTACTCTATATATTTTTAATCTCATCTTAATGAATAAATCAGACAGTTCATAATCCTTTTCCTTTTCTAAGTATTTCTTCTAATCTCTCTAATCTATCATCACACCTAAGATTATCTAAAACATTTTATGCTATCAGAGTAAGGTTACTCATAATCTGGGTTTGATCACACAAAGACTCAAGACTTTTGGATCTCATCCTTCTTTCAAGTCAATCAAGATGGAAAACAACAAGTCTGTGGTTCCGGTTACACTCAAGGGAGTAAACTACCTCTTATGGTCTCGGTTGGTGAAGACTGATGTGGGGAGTAATGGTATGTGGGGACATATCACGTATGGTGAAGCTCCAAAGCTCATTACTGAGGAAGGAAATGATGAGGAGGATACCACAAGCGAGGAGGACAAGTGGGTGCAAGAAGACATGCTGGTTATGTCCATTCTCCAAAGCTCGTTGGATCCCTCAATCTTGGAGGCATATAGTTACTGTGAAAAGGCAAAGGATCTTTAGGATACACTCAAGAAGGTGTATGGGAACATCTCAAACCTTAGTAGGGTGTTTGAGGTGAAGAGGGCAATAAACAATCTGGTTCAAGAGGACATGGAGTTTACAAGACACTTGGGAAAGTTTAGAGCTTTGTGGTTGGAGCTGGGGATGTTGAGGCCAAACACTACTGACCAAGATGAGCTAAATGAGAGAAGAGAGCAAGACAAGGTCTTTGGCCTCTTGCTTACCTTAAAGCCTATGTACAATGACCGGATGAAGAATATTCTGAGGGCCGGGAAACTTCCTTATCTAGAGGATGTATGCGCTCAAATTCAGAAGGACCAAGAGTCTCTTGGACTCTTTGGAGGTAAAGGAGAACTTTCTCTAGCAAATCAAGTTGAATTTCCTCAAGAATACAGAGTCATGCACAACCGTTTTGAAGAAAGGAAGTTCAATGGGACATGCGATCACTGTACGAGGCATGGACACAAGAAGAGTCAGTGCTGGATATTACACCCACACTTGAAGTCGGCTAAGTTCATGAAGGACAAGGATGCAAGAGCTAACCTCTCTTATGGAACCAGTGAGCAACATGGGACAAGTGCTGCTGGGACAAGTGCTGCGGGTACCTCAAAGCGGACCAATGAAGGAGATGGGAGAGAGATGGTGGCCATGTCAACTCAAACCACTCAACCAAGTAACCAGAGGTCCATTGAAAACGATTTGATTAGGATATCAGACATTGATGCTCTAATCAAGATCTTCAAGGATAGTGGTAATACCCTTCGATATTCTTTTGATGCATCCTTGATTGGACATGGTAATCTTGATCACTCTGGACTAAGTATGACCGAAATAAATATTTAGGTCAGTCTAAGATTGCATATGAACCAGCTAGAAGTTGTCATTCATATAATACTTGCAATATGTCTAAACCTTTGATATTTGACTCTGGTGCATCCCATCACATGATTAGTGACAATAGACTTATTAAATATATTGAACCAGCTCATGGTCATGTAATGATCACAAATGGTGAGAAGGTCACAATTAAGTGAATATGCAATCTGAAATTGTTTGATAAAGAATCTAGGACCTTCTATATGCCTAACTTCACTTCAAATTTGCTATCCATTAAGAAGTGTACTTCTGATTTACAATGCAATTTGATCATTAGCCCTAATGATGTGAAATTTCAGGATATTGAGAGCAAGAGATTAATTAGGAAGGGAGTAACCAAGGGAGACTTATATATGCTAGAAGAGCTTACTCATGTTCCTGATTATGTTTACTCTTTACTTCTGCTTCTATGTTGAATAATGATGCGTTGTGTCATGCTAGACTAGGTCATCCTCATGTTAGAGCTTTGAACTTGATGTTTCCATGTGTTGTGATTAAAATAATGAGTGTGAAGCTTGCATTTTAGGCAAGCATTGTAAGACTGTTTTTCAAACATCTAGTACTACATATGATAAATTATTTGATTTAGTTCATTCGGATGTATGGCATACACCTTGCTTATCTAGGGATATCATAAGTACTTTGTGACTTTCATTGATGAAAAATCTAAATACACGTGGATAACTTTGACGCCATCTCAGAATAGGGTTCTTGAAGAATTTAAAAAATTTCAAATATATGTGACTAACAATTACAATGCTAAGCTTAAAATTTTTAGATCAGATAATGGTGGGGAATATACAAGTCAAGCTTCAAGAAAAACCTTGCTCAACATGGAATCCTACATCAAACAAGTTGCCCTTACACTCCTCAACAAAATGGGTGTGGCCGAGAGGAAGAATCGGCACCTTATGGAGGTGGCACGATTGATGATTTTTCACTCCAATGTCCCCAAACAGTTCTGGAGTGATGCAGTGGCCTCTGCATTCTACTTGATCAACCGCATTCCTACAAAGGTTCTTCAAGATCAGTCCCCATTTGAGGTTTTGAACAAATACAAACCTCCATTGAATTATCTCCGGGTGTTTGGGGTCCTTTGCTTTGTGCTAGTTCCTGGTGAACTATGTAACAAGCTTGAAGCCAAGAGTGTTAATGCTATGTTTATTGTGTATTCAACTACGCAAAAGGGGTATAATGCTATGATCGAGTGAGTAGAAGGGTGTTAGTATCAAGAGAGGTGAAATTTGTGGAAATAAAAAGCTACTATGAAGAAAAGAAGTGCACAAAATTGGAGGAGTTATCCCAACAATCAGACAGAGAAGCTAATCTGAGAATGATCCCTATAAGGACTTGGTATTGGTGTTACTGAAGAACCAAAGGATAAACCTCCAAGACGGACGGGTGCACCACAATCACCCCACCTCGACCATGAGGGGGGGGGGGGGGGGGGGAATGGATGAACCTAGACCTAGCCAGGTGGACTTTCATGATCAATGTGAAGGCCTCAGAACAAAAAAAAAAAATTGAGTAAGAGGCTGGAAATATTCTTGGGGAAAAGAAAAAGATCTAGATGATCCGGGTGAACTAGATCGACCAGATCGATCAAGACAGCCGGGTGAACCTGATCAACTAGATCGACCAAGACCAGGCCGGGTATACCAGATCGACCAAGGCCGGATGAACCATATAGACCAACGAAATGGATTCTTCCCACAGGAAGTACTCTAATAAGGAAAGATGGGGTTGTTGAACATGTGGATGATCAGGGACAAGAAGTGGAGCAGCCTGGTTTGAGAAGAAGTGCAAAGTTGAGGAAGGAACAGCCAAGTTCATTTGGTACAAGGACTTACTACAATGCACAAGCTGTGGTACATCTCTCTCAAGTCGTGTTCATTTGCTAAGTACCATGAAGAGCATTGTGCTTTTATGACCAGTCTAGATGAAAATAACATTCCTAGATTATATGAAGAAGCTATGATGGATACGGCATGGTGGAGAATCAGTAGGGGATGAAAGCCAGTGCTATGATCAAGAATGACACTTGGTATGAGAGTGAATTACAAAGAGAAAAAAACGTTTTGTTAAGTAGATGGATCTTCACAATCAAATATCTTGCAAATGGGAAGGTTGATAGGAGGAAAACAAGACTGGTGGCAAGAGGGTTCACCCAAACGTATGGAGAAGGACTACATTGATACTTTTGCACCAGTGGCTAAACTCCACACAATCAGAATAGTGTTGTCCTTTGAAATGAACCTGGAATGGGGTCTTTGGAAGATGGATGTGAAGAATGCCTTCTTCCAAGGAGAACTTGAAAATCAAGTTTACATGTATCCTCCACCTAGATTGGAGAACTTGGTCAAGAAGGGAAATGTGTTGAGACTAAGGAAGGATATCTATGGTCTTAAACAATCACCAAGAGCTTGGTACAATATGTTAAAGCACAACTTTGAATGGTTATGGATTTAGGAAAATCTGAACTCGATCACACCCTCTTCACTCTCACATCTCCCTCAGGTACTGTTGTCCTCATTGTGTATGTTGATGATATTATTATCACTAGAAGTGATCAAAATGGTATCAACTCGACCAAGGCGTTTCTAAAGTCAGTATTTGAAATTAAAGACTTGGGAGAAATGAAATACTTCCTTGGAATTGAGATATGTAGATCAAAGGAAGGGTTGTTCATGTCCCAAAGAAAGTGTTACACTTGATCTTTTGAAAGATGTAGGGAAAGATGGAGGAAATGCAGCCAAGATTTCCTTGGAATATGGATACAAGGTCCCAAGTGAGGGTGATATTGAAGATAGCAAGCCATTCCATGACCCCTAAGCTCTATAAGAAGCTTTTTGGTAAGTTAATATACTTAACTATTACCCGGCCTGATATATGTTTTTATGTGAATCAGGTTGAGCCAACATATGCAACTCCCAAAGGAGCACCATTGGCGCATGGTGGAAAGAATCTTGATGTGGTCCGGGACCACATCCTCAACCGAAACCAATGGAAAAATGAGGCTTTAGAAGACTATGGAGAAGAAGAAGAGTAGGATTCAACCCACCTCCACGAGCACGGCTTACTCAGGCCCCCTACCAGAATCACTATGGTTTGATTAGAATATTGAATATTTCCATATCTCTAAACAAGGTAAACTGAAATCACTTCGGTTGAAAGATAGGATAGGCATCTTCATCATCACTCCTTATGATATTTATTCAACTTCAGGGTGATTCTACACTGATTTATGATTTCCAAATCAAGCTTCTTACATCAATGATTCATACTGTATTTATTAGAATCAGGAAGAAGTTTCCCAATCTCCAAACATGATTAAGTTGGAATCACATCGATTGAAAGCGTGATAATTTCCTCATCATAAATCCAATGATATTGATTATATTCAAGTGATCTACACTAATTTATTCTTCCAAATCAAGATTATTACATGGTGATTCATACTGGTCGATTAGAATCTTAAAGAAAATTCCATATCTTCAAAAAGGGTAAATAGAATCACTTTGGTTGAAAGGGGGATATGTTTCCATCATAACTGCTATGATAATGATTCAACCACAGGGGTGATTCTCCACCAGTTTATGAGGTCCAAATAAAGGTTCTTACATAATGATTCATTATTGTTTTTTTATGAGTCCAAATAAATCTTCTTACATAATGATTCATTATTGTTTGATTAGAACCTTGGAAGAAATTGTTCATCTCTTAAACAAGGTAAGCTCCAATCACTTCGGTTGAAAGTGGGATAACGATCATCATCCTAACTCCTATGATTATTTGATTCAATTTCAGGGTGATTCTCCACTGATTTAGGAGTCCAAATAAAATACTTGTACATTGTGATTCATTCCGGTTTGATTAGAATCAAAAAAGAAATTACCAAGTCTCCAAACATTGGTAAACTGAAATCACTTCGGTTGAAAGTGGGATAACTTTTTAATCATAACTCCTATAATATTTGAATTACCTTCACGGGTGATTTTAAACTGGTTTATGAGTCCAAATCAAGATTTTTACTTCGTTATTCATTACGGTTTTATTAGAATCTTTAAGTAATTGTCATATCTCTAAACAAGGTAAACTGTAATCACTTTGGTTGAAAGTGGGATAAGTTCTTCATCATAACTCCTATGATATTGATTAACCTTCAAGGGTAATTCTCCACTGATTTATGAGCCCAAATAAACCTTCTATCATAGTGATTCAATATGGTTTGATTAGAATTTTAAAGAAATTGTCATATTCTCTAAACAAGGTAAACTTAGAATCACTTCGTGTTAAGTGGGATATCATTGTCATCATAACACCTATTATATTGATTCAACATCAGGGTGATTCTGCATTGATTTATGAGTCCAAATTAAGATTCTTAGGTCGTGCTTGATTCTGGTCTGATTAGAACTAAAAAGAAAGTACCAAGTCTCCAAACCAGGGGTAAACTAGAATCACTTCGATTGAAAGTGGGATTAACATCTTAACTATTAACTCATATTATATTGATTAACGTTCAAGGTGATTCTAAACTGATTTATGAGTTCAAATCAAGATTATTACATCGTAATTCTTTTCTTGTTTGATTTAGAATCAGGAAGAAATTGTCAAATCTCCAAACAGTTGTAAACTGGAATCACTTCGATAGAAAGTGGGATAAGTTCTTTATCATAACTCCTATGATATTGATTAACCTTCAGGGTGATTCTACACTGATTTATGAGTCCAATCAAGCCTTCTTAATAAGAAGATTGATTTGGGACTCATAATAAGTGGATAATCACCCTGAATTTTGAATCAATAGCATAGGAGTTATGATGAAGATGTTATCCACTTTCAATTGAAGTTGATTCCATTTTCCCTTGTTTAGAGATATGGTAATTTCTTTAATAATCTAATCAAACCATTATGAATCACGATGTAAGATGCTTGATTTTGACTCGTATATCAGTGGAGAATCATCCTGAAGTTGAATCAATGATCATATGAGTTATGATGAAGATGTTATCCCACTTTCAACCGTAGTGATTCAAGTTTCCCTTGTTTAGAGATATTGGTGATTTCTTTAAGATTCTAATTAAACCATAATGAATCATGATGTAAGAAGCTTGATTTGGAATCATAAAATATTTGGAGAACTATCCTGAAGTTGAATCAATATCATCGGGTGTTATGATTGATATGTTATCCCACTTTGAACCAAAGTGATTCTAGTTTATCCTGTTTGGAGATTGGCAATTTCTTCTTGATTTCTAATTAAATCTGAATTAATTCACGATGGAAGAATCTTTGATTTGGACTCCTAAATCAGAGTACAATCACCTGAAAATTTAATCAATATCATAGGGAGTTATGATTAAGAAGTTAATCCCACTTTTTAACCGAAGAGATTCCAGTTTACCATATTTGGAGATTTAGCAATTTCTTCTCGATTCTAATCAATCCAGAATGAGAAACGATGTTAGAAGCTTGATTTGGATTCATATCTAAAATATCTAATCAAAACCATAATGCAATCACAATGTAATAAGCTTTGAGAAGTGATAATCACCCTGAAGTTGAATCCAGTATCATAAGGAGTTATGATGAAAGAAGTTATCCACTTTCAACCGAAGTGATCCCAAGTTTACCCTGTTTGGAGATATGAAAATTTCTTCTATATTCTAAACAAACGAGAATGAAGCTCGAAGTGATCCCAGTTCACCTGAATTTTGAATCAATATCATTGGGATGTTATGATGGCAATTTTATTTAAGATTCTAATCAAACCATAATGAATCAAGATGTAAGAAGATTGATTTGAACTCACTAATCAGTAGAGAAACACCCTGAAGTTGAATCCACATAACATAGAGTTACAATGAAGAACTTATCCCACTTTACACCAAAGTGATTTCTAGTTTACCCTGTTGGAGATTTGGTAATTTCTTCAAGATTCTAATCGAACCAGTATGAATCAGTGATGTAATAATCCTGATTTGGAATCGATGAATCAGTTTATAATCACCATAAAGTTGAATTAATATCATAGGAGTTATGGATGAAGAAGTTGTCGCACTTTCAACCGAAGTGATTCAACTTACCATGTTGGAGATTTGGCAATTTTCTTCTTGATTCAAACCAAACCAGTATGAATCACGATTAAGGAAGGCCTTATTTGGAATCATAAATCAGTGTAGAATCACACTGACAATAGAATCAATAATCATAGGGTTATGATGAAGAAGTTATCCTCCCTTTCAACCGTAGTGAGTTGCAGTTTCAGTGTTTGGAGATTTGACAATTTCTGAAGATTCTAATCAAACCATAATGAATTAAGGATGGTAATAAGATTAATTTAGACTCATAAATCAGTGTAGGAATCACCTTGAAAATGAATCATTATCATAGGAGTTATGATGAAGAAGTTTTACGCCTCCAACCGAAATGATTCAGTTTACCTAGTTTCGGAGATATGGAAATTTCTTCAAGACTCTAATCAAAACAGAATGAATCATAATGAAAGAAGCTTGATTTGGACCATAAATCAGTGGGACAATCACCTTGAAGTTGAATCAATATCATTAGGAGGTTATTATGAGAATTTATCCAATTTCGAATCGAAAATGTTTCCAATTTACCGTGTTTAGAGAATTGCGAAAATTCTTTCAAAGATTCTAATAAAACGAGAAAAAATCCCGATGTAAGAATATTTCTTTGCACTCATAAATCAGTGGATAAAAATAACCCTGAAGTTAAATCAATATCTAAGGACTTATGATGAAGAAGTCATCTCACATTAAACTGAAGTGATTCCAGTTTACATTATTTGGATATTTGGTAATTTATGCAAGATTCTATTTTAACCAGAATGAATAACTAATATAAGAATATTGATTTGACTCATAAATTAGTGGAGAATCACCTTGAAGTTGAATCAATAATATAGGAGTATGATGAGGAACTTATCCCACTTTCACAGAAGTTATTCCAGTTCTACCTTGTTTAGAGATATAATAATTTCTTCAACATTCTATTCAAACCATAATGAATCACAATGTAATAATATTGATTTATACTCATAAATTAGTGCAGAATCACCATGAATTTGAATCAATATCATAGTAGTTATGACGAAGAAGTTATTCAACTTTTGACCGAAATGATTCCAGATTACTCTATTTAGAGATATGTCAATTTCTTTAAGATTCTAATCAAACCAGAATGAATCACGATGTAAGAATAATGATACGGACTCATAATTCAGTGGAGTATAACCATGAAGTTGAATCAATATCATCGGAGATATGATGAATAAGTTATCCCACTTTCAACTTAAGGGATTCTACGTTTACCCTGTTGAGAATATGCCAATTTCTTCAAGATTTCGGCAAACCAGAATGAATCACGATGTAAGAAGATTGTATTTGACTCATTAATCAGTGGATAATCTCCTTGAAGTTAAATCAATATCATAGGGTTATGATGAAGAACTTATACTCACTTTCAACCAAAGTTATTCCAGTTTACTCTGTGTGGAGATATGAAATTTCTTCAAGATTCTAATCAAACCAGTTATGAATCAAGAAGTAGGAAGCTTGATTTGGAATCATGAATCAGTATATGATCACCCTAAAGTTGA
The DNA here is from genome assembly GCA_905132765.1 of Moricandia arvensis. Taxonomy (NCBI): domain Eukaryota; kingdom Viridiplantae; phylum Streptophyta; class Magnoliopsida; order Brassicales; family Brassicaceae; genus Moricandia; species Moricandia arvensis. The sequence continues at coordinate 28,400 of CAJHQP010008129.1, forward strand.
ATAAAATCATAGGAGTTAGGATGAAGAAATGATCCCACTTGCAACAGAAGTGATTCAACTGTTAGTGTGTTTGGAGATTTGACAATTTCTTTCTTGATTTACTAACCAAACCAAGGATTATGGTATCGAATATTTAGAGTAAGCTTGAAGT
>CAJHQP010008130.1:0-28540 GCA_905132765.1 Moricandia arvensis
GCATCTGTCACAAGGGTTGAAAGCTACTTCAGAGTTGTTACTCTCAATCTCCTGCTTCTTCATTCGGCTGGTTCAGCAGTGTTACTCTTCTTCATCATCATTTTCTTGTGTCCACTCTTGATCATGTTGTGAACCTACGATTCTTCATTGATGCATCTTGATCATTAAGCGATTAGGTTGTTTCCCCCCTCATGATCAAGGTGGGGTTCCTGATGCATTTGCCCATATACGTGGTAGTTGGAACTGTTGTTGTGTACTCCCACTCCTTTGAATCCTGAGATAAAGTTAATCCCAAGACCCTCCCAAAGATTGTTTCAAGTTTGGGCTGCCTATCAGACGGCCAAAATCCTTTAAAGTTCTGCTAGGCTTCTTCTGCCTCAATAAGTAACCACTGCATTTCTTTACAAACTTCACATCGCTGCGATCTAAGGCAAACCCTCCTGGTCACTGGATCATACGCATTTGTGACCCCTTCTGAGTTGATGAGTAACGCAATAGAACATGCCCTTTGTACTCCTATGCCCTAGCCAAACTTGTTCGCTTAATTCTTCGTCCCTGGTTTGTGACAACATGCAGGCTGTATAGCACAGGATCACATTCACCGTATGTGCTATCTCTTCGAGATAGAGGCTAATGTGGAGGAGGTGTTCTTATTGGAGGTATTCCGTCATTATTTAATCTTAGTAATAACTACACTTGTTCAAGCAACCTCAATGGTGATTTGTCTCCAAGGATTATAGTTAGGATTATGTCATCTACATGATTTATGATTTAAGTACAAAAGCATTGGATGAGACTATCACCATCTGGTCCTTACGTTGTTTCCTTTTTTTTCTGGCGTGTTCTCAGCGATATCTATCTCTGGGTTTCGTTGCGACGGTTTGCTTTGTCCTTGGCTTCTAGGTTATGAGGGAAGTCATGGATTCCGCTCCTGGTATTGAGCCACTTCCATAGGAATGAGATAGTCCTAACTTGCTTCCTCTCGCCTCGGGCTACTCCATTACTGTCTGACGGAGGTGTAGGGGCAAAGCAACATTCGTTTGAAATGAAGAATTCCAATGCTGAGATAGTGCTTGCTTGATAGGCTGACTTGTGTAACTGCTCTTTCACGGCGACTTGATTTTTATTCATGATCTATAAAAATTTCTAAGCTGCTTGCATTTTAAAAGTAGACGATTGGTTTGTGGGTATTCATTGATAGTATTCTTTCTAATGTTATATATTCATATCAGTGATTTGGCGTATTAGATTGGCATTTACAAGTCATGTTCCGGAATATAGGCCCGTGATAGCTGTCGTTAGTGCCCCTAAGAATAGATTTAACCCCAGAGATTCTAGCAGACGAACACCCGGGAATAATCGGATATATTTTTGACATTAATATTACTATATATTATATATATATATATATATAGTAATATACTCACAGCTATATCATGCTGGTGTGTCGTGTATGTATTTGTGTGTGTGTGTTGTGTTTGGTAGCAATGTGCAAATATTTTCGCTGTAGTTTAAGTGGTTTCCAGAGCATGTGTTTTGGCTAATTCTGGTTCCCACGGTTGATTCCTAACATGTTTTTATTGTGGCCTTTTTTCCATTTTTGATGCCATGTAACGGATACATTGATTGTACCAAAACCTGAGGTTGCATGGAAACTAGGGTGAATGTCGTTTTCACATTCAGAAAAGGGTTTCCAAATCGGAATCTCTGGAATACTCATGAAACACATTGAAAAATCTTCTTGAAAATCTCATCTTTGGGAAACTTGAGTTTTAATTTTTTTGAAAATCGCAATTTTCTTTTTGGAAAACACGAAAAAACTCTTTTTATAATTTTAAATCAGATTTTATAAACAATTAATTAAGTATGGAGATATAATTTTGCAAAGAGAGAAATATTGAATATTTGGGTATCATCGCTAATTTTGGTCTTCTACTGGGCAGAACGAATCCTTTGCATACAAACATGGTTTTTCCAATCATCATATAAGAATGTTAGAGGTCGATTATTTTTGATTCATTAGATGAGATTAATCATGGGGATTGAGTTTGAAGATCTTTCTCTGAATAAACCTTGAGACTGGAAGCGGTTAGTTTGTTGGAGCTAATTAATCGAAATGAGGTTTGAAAGTCTTACTATTAGTTTTTGACTTGTCGTATATTTAATATTTTAGTTAAGTATTACTATTATATGTTATTTTGAATTTATTATTATATGAGTTCATAATTACTATTATTTATTTTTATTTTCGATAAAAAAAAAAATTGTATTTGCATATTAATCAATATATATATATATTATATTATAATATATACAATATTACTTTATTTACAGACGTTTCCAAAACGGTTTCAATTTTAAATATTGTAATACATCATGTTCTACGTTTTGAAATGTTTTTGTTTCATGTCTTTGTTTCCCTATTCCATTCAACCTAGTAACAAACCATATAATCACCACAACTGACATTGGTTTATAAAATGTGTCGCTACCACAATATCATATACTATAATATGGTGCTCGAATATGATAACTGCAACATAGTTTGAAACTTATTCGAAAATATTTCTTATCCTACACATTACTCTAAATTAAGCATCATCAATAATCATCAATCAATAATTTCGATCTTCATACGCCAATGATTATCAACCAACATATTATAGATCAATTAGAACGAGAAAAAATATTAAAGGGAAACCATATTTTATTTAAATCATATTTTTGAAGATAGAAAATACTTCGTCTTTATTCCAGAGTCATAAGACACGTCATCTTTTTAGTGTAGAGTACGAAAAATATGTAGCACACTCATCAATTTTATCGTAGACGCTTTTGTCACGCTGCTTTATGTTCATAAAAAAGACATACAAACATAAAATTATAATCATAGGCACATAGACTTATAAGACAACATTTCCTATAACATTTTCTAACCAAGTAAAAAGATGGAGTGAAATGATTCTATAGGCAAGTCATGAATACATTACCATAAGTGTACATGAGAAAGCCGATCTCGAGTTATGTTATCATGGCTGGTGAGAGTACAATTAGTTAGAGATAAAATCTACAAAGTTTAATGGCTCTGACAACAGTTGAAGTGGAGTATATGGCGTTGGTTGAAGCTGTCAAAGAAGGAATATGGTTAAAGGGCTTAGCGGAAGAGTTTGGATTCAAGCAAGACATGGTGGAGATATCGTGTGATTCTCAAAGTGTATGTGTCTACCAAAGAAAAATGTGTATCATGAAAGGACTAAGAACATCAGCAGAAAGATGCACTTCATCTGGGATATTATTGCTCTAAGTGATGTAAGTCTGAAGTAGATATGTACTTCTAAGAGTCCTGCTGAAATATTAACCAAGGTGGTTTCGGTTAAGAGGTTTGAGGGGGTGGGTTTCTTTGGGATATCCGAACACTAAGGATCATCAGCATCGCCTAGCAAAACCTGAGATTCCTTAAGCTAAGTAGTAGATCGTGTTTGATGTCATCAAGGTGGGGTTTGTTGGGATTCGTCAAGACTATGTCAATAAAACAGTCAAGGATTTCGTGAAGATTTGGTGATGAAAATCAAACAATATCGCATAACCTAAAGCAAGACAGAGACATTATATTAGGAAAAAGAAGTATCACTTTTATGGGAGTTAAAGAAGTTGATAGGATCTTGAAAATATTACTTTCATGAAGTTATGGAAGTTGTAAGTACGTATTTGGGAAATATTTTTAATAAGTTTATGGAAAGGGACGAATGCCTTAGTCCTGCTAGGTTAATGTAGTAAACTTCTTCTAGATAAGGGGAGCTCATGTGGCTTCTTCTCTCTTATGCAAGTAAGCTAATTATAAGCTAGAGAGAGAGAGAGAGAGAGGTGTTTAATCTTTGTTCGATACCCAGAGACTTAACCATTCTAGGTGAATTTTGGGTATACAATTACTTGTGTCTATCTTCTATGTTTTCCGCTTTCTACTGATCTCCATTATTCTACAAATTTATACTTTCTAACTTACATCGACGAGTTCGCAGAAAGTGTATTATGTGTTTGTGTTTGTGTGTTTGATTTTGGTTCTAGGTCAAATTGTTGGTCATCGTGTTTCAGCATCAGATGATATCGAAAGGTCAAAAAGATACCGAAAAGAATTGTATATGCGTCTAGAATGAGTTCAATGTGTTGCAAGAAGAGTTCTTTTTTTTTTATCTAGAAAGCATATCAATTAACATCCATACGAATCTAAACAAACTAAAATAAAAAGGCTAACACAGATGGACATATGAGTTCGAGTCAATAACTGAAAAGAACAGTCATGGCGTTTCAAAGGTACATATTCTTACGTTTTGGAAACTTTGAACAAGTCAATGAAGCTCTCAGTTGCAAGTGCTGTGTCCCATAACTTTTCATAATACTCAGCATATGTAAAGCTTCGGTAAATAGCAGAATAATCTTCTTCCTCATTGATCAGCTCTTGTTGTGGGCCAACCACAGCATCCAATGAAGGACAGTAGAATGTAGGTATGGATATCCGCTCCTTGTGACTGTTCACAACAGCTCTGTGTAGCACACTCTTGTATTTGTCATTGCTAATAACCTGAGAGGAGAAACAATCACACAAACTTAGCACAAAGAGAGTAAATAAACACAAGGAATATTTCCATTTTATTTTCTGCTAAAGTACCTACATTTGGTCACCATGTTGACAATAAAAGTGTTGGGAACAGGTTGAACAGCGATCCATTTACCATCTTTAAAAACCTGTAAACCAGAGACTTCGTGTTAGGCCGGGTTGGGGCCACGAAGGATAGTAGTTTAAGGCCATGTGTTGACCGTGTTTGCCTAGTGTACTGCTTACACGGTCTTTCTCAAGGCCCAAGCTCTCAGATATTGCCTCAAGAAGTATCAAGATCAAGGCTCTAACGCTTGCGGCGTATTCAGCTGTGATTTCTCTGAATGAAACAGGATGTGAGGGCCATTCGTTGATAAAATCTTCGACGGGAAGGCAATGGAGTCGGAGGAAGTCTCTCCAGTTAGAGACTTTCTCAGAGCGACGTTGAAACTTGTGGAGAGTCTTGTCGTTTTTTTGTATCCGCAGAGTAATGCTTCATTCTTTCGCTCTCTGGCTGCCTGAAAAACTCTCTCGCCACAGTCATCATTCTTTGATTGTTTTTTCTGGTACTCCATGGTTCTTGATCTTCAAAAATGTGAAGCAATAATATTTTAAGCCAGCTAAATATATATAAAGCCCGCCGAGTCCAAATTTTATAGATGGCCCATGGTCATGTCAAACACATAATAATCTAATAATTAGGATAAAGATCAACTAAATTAAGAAGACTTAGAGTATGATTAACCCGAGCTTAGTGGGATTTTAACGGGAATATAAAAAAAGATAAAAACCAACATAGACTTTAAATGTTTTTGTTTCCAAAATAGCACTAAATGAATAAAATGACCAAAATAGATTTTATTAAAAGATATAAATATATATATTTATTAATTTGATTAATTTAAACTTAGGGTTTAGAGTTATGGGATTGGAGGAGGTGAAGTTTATGATTAAATAAAAAATTAAAATATTAAAATTTTCAAAATAAAAAGTTTATTTTGATCATTTTTTTTCTTAAGTGTTATTTTTGAGATAAAAAATTTAAAAATATTTATTTGAGAGATTTTTCCTATAAAAAATTGTTTTCTCATATTCTTCTAAAAACTCATCATAAGAACTCCGGATTAATCATGGTCTTATATTTTCTGATCTTTCTTCTTCGAAGAAAAAAGACACCGAAATTGTATTCAGTGAAAAACGAAAAGTTTATACTTTTGGTAAGAAAATGCAAAGTGTCTTGCAATAAAAGAGAGGAAATAGGAGAGGACAAGACTGTGTTGCAGTAAAACAGTGTAAACTCAAGAGAAGATAGAGTAAAGTCGAGACAAAATAAAGAGCACTGCAAGTGAAATAATGATAGGAGTTACCTTGAAGAAGCCATAAGAGGAGCATGCATGATCAAATTGGTGGATAATGTTGGCTCGATTAGGTCTATGAAATCCATGAAGATCGATAAGAGGGATGGTATCGTTGGAAATGTCAACATCACACAGATTTGGACGGTCAGAGATTGGTCGGATGTAGCTTGAAGGGACGTGATCAACGGAGGAGGCGATGTCGGAATACGAGGAGCTTGGATGTTGCTGAAGTTTGCATGATTTGGGGGTAAGTGATTGCGTCAAGATGTGAAATCTGAAGTGAGAGATAGAGATAGAGATGTTTCATGTGTAATCTCACATGTCATATATATAGGAGAATCTAATGGACACGTCGGTTATATGTATTTGATTTTATGAGATATGCAACATTTTCAAATTAGAAACGGTCACATGTTTTATTTATGAAATAAAAGAGTGATGCTTCAGTCCACATATAAGATTTTAACTAGTCAAAAAGAGAAGGTTATCCAAGAAAAAGACTAAAAAATTAGCATGGAAAATGTATGATCCAATGTATTATATCCGGAAAAAAAAAGATAAACTCCCTCTGTTACATTAAAATAGAATTTTTAGAAAAAAAATAATTTAAAAAAAATAGATGTTTTGTGTTTTCTATGAAATATTGTAAACTCTAAAAAAAAATTTGATTTTATTGACCTACAATTGTTTAAAATTTATTGATAACTGAAAATTACATAGAATAATACATTTATTATAGTGATTTAATGAGTTTTTAATATATGTGAAAACACTAAAATTCTATATTTATGAAATAGAAGGAGTATTATTTTACTTGTTTTATCAATGTATTATACTCCCTCCATTACATTAATATAAACTTTTATAAAAAAAAAAAATTAGTTTCACAAAGATATACTTTTGTGTGTTTCTATGGAAATATTGTCAATCTCAAAAAATTAATTGACTTTATTGATCTAATATTGGTTAAATTTATTGAAATTGAAAATTACAGAAAAAATATATTTATTATAGTGATTTAATGAGTTTTTTTTAATATGTGTGTAAACACTAAAAAATCTATATTTATGAAACAAATGTATTATTGTATTACTTAAAAGTTAAATACACATAAAAAGAAGGATATCTAAAGATTAAGAAAAACTACTCAAAATTTAATATATCCAAATATTACGTTTTCTCAAAAATATTACATTTTAATTTTTATGAAAAAAGAAAATTTTGAAAAAGTTTCGTGTTAGTTACTCCCTTCGTCAATTATCTTATCAATAAAGTAAATTAAATATTAAAATATTAAATGATATTATTTAGGAAAAATCTCGCAAAAAGACATTTTTAAAATTTTATCACAAAAATAAATCTGAAAAAAAAACACCAGACCTTTTTTTTTTGAATTTTTCTTTTTTTGGTTTTAAACATCACCTCCAAAACCTTACCACATAACTATAAATCCTAAATCTAGATTATTTAATACAAAAGGTATAAATGTATATTTACATGTTTTAATAAAAACTATTTTGGTCATTTTTTCATTAAAAACTATTTTGGTCATAATATTTTTTTAAGTGTATCTTAGTTTATTCCTCTGATATTTATACTGCGATGTAATTTACATAATTTACATCGAAAAATATGACTCAGGTTGGAATCACAAAAATAAAAATTAATATAGTGCCTTTTTACTTTTTAGGGCGGTCGATGATTATTAATCGAATGCGTCTAACTAAAATAGGGCTTTGCCGGTGCAGTTGAGTAGCCGTGTGGGTAAGCTCAGCTCACTGACGCAAAGACGTTACAAAAAGTAAGAAACGTGTCCGACTTACAAATTCGAAAGTTGGCAAACTAAATAAAAGAAGACAATATGGAAGAGGTGTCATGCAAAAAACTAGAAGAGATGACGTCAGCGAAGTGACGTTAGCAAACTGACGTTGAGTGATGTATGGTAGTTGTTTCAAGAACCAGTCACATCAGTATGAATATCATGGGCTAGTTATGGCAGATACAAGGCCGGTCTAGTAGGGTACCCATAAAGGTACAACTTACTGAAACTTTCAAATTGGTCCTCAAATTTGAAATCTTTTAAAAAGATCTAATTAAAACATTAATCTAATAAGATAGTATTCCTAACTTTTTTTTTTAATATATATATTATAGATAATGATTGAAACCACCCAAGAAGGGCACCGGAAACAGAAACCTTCGGCTGGTCGTTGGAAAAAACAGTGAAGCCCAAAAATAGATTAGGCTTATCACTAAAATCTAGGAAAACAAAAAATAATACAATGGAAGGGAAAAAATCTAAGCTCAAGGAAACCGAAAGGATCCCCATCCTTGCTCGAGATCCACCGCAAACAACGTCGACTTCACCGGAGTCAAGCCGACCACTGCACCATCACTTCCTTCTCAAAACAACGCCGACACACAGCTCCAAGAACCACACAACATATCTTTCTTCGATCCGACTAACCGAGACACCAAGAACAAATACGGACCATGACGTTGAGGTTAACCGCCATCCTCAAACTAGTCTATCTTCACTTCCGGGGCTCGAGTCAGAGATAGGCGTAACCCACCATTCCAGACTGAACCGGAAACCACACCACACGCCACGGAGAATCGAGATAGTCATCTTGAACCTACCAACGAGAGGCCTATTCTTTGAAGATGAAGCACGACAACCGATATGAAGGAGAATACTTACAACAACCTGAAACAAGGAAAGCAAAGCAGAAACCGGGTTGAAATGCAGCCGCAAACTCCACAGAATGTTGCAAAACCGAGACCCACAAGATGCCAGAAGAGTACAACCACCAGAATCGACCCACAAGGAGCAGCTCCAATGTTGGATGTTGTAGTCAAACCATGAGAAATCGAGATCCATACCAAACCGAGACCAATCGGAGAAGAATATGACTCGCCATGGACAGTCTCTAAGAACCAGAGTCACTGACCGGCAGAACACGGAACGAAACCAGAGAATACAATAATAGAGCAGCCGTGAGTGAGGAGCCCGGAGGACTCAACTGTGTCCCTTCGCGACGAAACACCATGAGAACATGCTGGGAGAGCCGTGACCAGGAGAAGACAAAGAGGAAGCGCCAGAGACAAGGTTGGAGAACGAAGCCATAGACGACTCCTCTCCAAACACCAAACCGTGGAAGCACGCGCCGCCACCAAAACCAATGAACCGACACGCCCGAGGAACATTGAGTCTTGAACGCGCCATTGTGGAATAACCACGCCGAAACCTCTTGAGCTTTGGCATCGAGTTTCCCCTCAGACGAGACACCAAGCCGAAGGGGAGATGCACGCGCCGCCACCTCTCACCACCAGACACAAGGGATGAGAGAACAAGTGAAAAGAACAGATCCGGAACCGGGTGGAGCTTCGTCAACCAAGCACGCGCCACCTAACACCGTGAGACGCCCGAGATCTAAGGAAAACGAAACCGGATGAAACACGACCCAAAACGCCGACCACCACCTCCTAGCCAGAAGAGCTCGACTCGTCTGGACTCCAACAACCACGAGCCTCCTCCGTCCTAAAGAAACCTCATGAGCAGTAACCAGGAACAAGAGAAGACACACAATCTCATAGCACCGAAGACATATCGTCAAGATTCGGTGAGAGAAGAGGAAGCAAAGAAAAGAGAGCGCCTCCGACGCTGGCAATTGTCGGTCGCTGGAGCTGATCTGATGAAGAGAAGGTCGGAGTCTTTAGAGAGAAAAGAGGGCTTTTTTTTTACGAGGAAAATTTAGATAGTATCCTAATTTTCTTTTGTTCAAAATAACTTAACTTTTTATTGGTATATAATCTCATGTAGAGATAAGATAAACATGAGTGACACGGATCCGGATATCCAGAAATTTAAAGTATCTAGATCCAGATTTGGATTTGTCGGATTCGTGATTTTAATATCTAGATATGAATTTGTGTTTTCCAGGTATCTGGGTTTTGGATATTCATTTAGACATTATAATACCCGTAGCGTATTCATATTCGGTACGGATCTGTAAAATAATTTAAAAATACAAAAATATTTTTAAAAATATAGAAATTTTAAAAATAATATATAAATTAATATTTATACAAAGTTTATGAATATATATATATTATTAAAATTAAAATATAATATTATATATATAATAATATATAAAATTAAAAAAAATAATATATTTTAAAACAATGATCTAGATAAGGATATCTTAACTTAAAATTAAGATAACTGGATCCGTATCGGTTTAGATGAATCTAAGATTTTACTATCTGAATTTTGATCCAAACATCTGCATATTTTATTTTCCAAATGGGTTTGGAGTAGATCTCATATCAGATCTAAAAGCCGAATATGAATCCCAAGCTTAAAGAGAGAAGGATGTTATCATATGCAATCCCACATGTCTTATACATAGGAAGTATCTAAGAGCACTTTCAATAGAAATTTCTAATTTGGGTTCTCAAATATATATATGTGTAGGTATATATTTATATTAATATTTAATTGTAGAGTTCTTAATTTTACAAAAAAATCAATTCAAAATATCTCTGCAAATAACTTTTGAGTTAAATTTTCCATAAAATTAAAAATTACATAATTAAATATAAATATAAATATATACATAAGACATATATGTATTTTGAGAATTCGTGAATTAAAAATCTCCATCGGGGTATTCTAAGGCATGCACCCGTGTGTTGTTTGACATGTCGGCTAATCTATATTTGATTTTGTGAAATGTTCCAACATTTTTTTTTTCGTTTCTGGTTGATTAGCTTTTTTGAATCTTTTATCTTTTTAATATTTTTTTATTAGATCAGATAGTACATGGATGCAATGGCGGTCCTTAGTTAGTTGGCGCGTAAAATATACTAGAAAAATTGATGCCTTTAATTATTAAAAATTACCAAAATCCTATTAAACATTATTTAAAAATAGATAAAATGTTATTAAGCACAATTTGATTTTGAAAAATAATGTATTAAAGCTATCAATAGCACACTTCTCATTAAATTTTATTATTTATTTCTTTAATCTATCATTATTTTATCTATTTTGGAATTTTATTTTTATCACATAGCTAAAAATATTAGTATTAAATTCCACAAACTATTCTTGTTTTTACATTTTTTTTCTCCATTTTCAATGCTACTTTACTGAATTCTAATGTTACTGAAGATCAAGGCTTCTTATAAATTCACTAAAATTTAAAACGTACAAATCAATTTCCTAGTTAGAATAGGGGTTTCTGAGAAAAAGTATAAAACATAAACCATTAATTATCAATTCACTTTAAACATATTTATTTTATTAAATTATATTCAATCATTGAATTTGTAAATAGGTGAAAAGTTAAAAATATTAGAACCCAATAAGTTACATGTTTGTTTAGAGATTTTTAAGAATTTTTCTTTTTAAAAAGTACTAAAAGAAAAAGAAGAGAATTAGAATAAATAAAAAAACATACATGAAAGGAGGAAGATAACTGCATAGATGGACAAAGGATGTGTCAAGAAAAATAGAAGAAGAAAGAAATAATTCATTTCTCTAGTTAAAAAAAAAATGAATAGTTGATGGGCAGATAAACGAACTTCTTTTCAGTCATTTATCTTATAATTAGATAATCCAATATATATGAGGAAAATAATACTGTCGAAAAGGAAATAGAAGCGTGCAAAAAAATTGATTCATTATCAGAAATAAACAAATGATTTTTACCACAAAAAAAAACAAAAGACCATAAAAAACTAGGTAAAGAAGTCCTCGAACCCACCCCTAACACTACAAAATAAAGATTAGTTTAAATCATTTATTTTATATATTTGTATTACTTATAAATGATGTAAAGACATTTTACATCACTTAAATAAATGACTTACTTTTTGGTGATACAAATAATTTATATCATTTTGTTTAAAAACTGATGCAAAAATATTAAATATTTCCATCACTTATTCTAAATGATGTTAATATGTATCAATTGTAAAACTGATATTAATATTAAATCAGTTTTTAAAATGATGTAAATATTAACATCAATTAACATAACTGATTTTAATTATTTATATCACTTACTATTAATTGATGTTAAATTAATCGAATTTTTAAAAAGTTTTAAATGTTATTTATTATTATTAATTTAAATATTATTAATGTTTGCACATAATTAATGTTAAATAATATTAGTAGATAAATTTATGTTAATAAAAATTTAAAAAATTCATATTTCATATTTTCCATTTATATACAATATGACTAAGAAAGAATAAAAATACAGAAAAAACTAAAAACAAGAAAAAGAAAAAGATGAATTTAGAGAGAGAAAGATACTGTAAAACTGTTAAAATGAAATTGTGATAAGAATTTCTTCCGTTGAAATTTTTCCTCTTCCTTTTTTTCTTGCTTGTCTTTATCCTTATTCATCATAAATCTTTACGGTCTCTGTTCGCAACTTCTACTCCTCTTCCAGATTGCTAGCTACTTGACATCTCTACTCTTATATCTACAGTTTGTTCCTGATATTAACAAAGAAAAATCATCTTGCCACATACACAAAATTCTTAAAATTTATAGTTTTCACAAATAAAACGAAAAGAGGATTAAAAAAAATGAAACGAATACCTTTTCTGCAATTTGTATCAGATTTTGATTAGTAGATCTTGGTTTTATTTCAAGTCAAGCATAAAAGAAACAAAACCCATCATCATGATTCCTATAAAAATATTGACTTGTTACTGGAAATTTTTCTTAACCACATACCAACTTTTTTGCGTTGATTGTTCCCACTCTAAACTGCTCGAGACTTATATGTTCTTGTAAGTCTAAAATTTTGAAATGTTTAAGAAACTTAAGAGAGAAAGAACATGAACCAAAATAATAATCACGATATCACTACAGAAAAATGTTTTAGTTGTTGAGATGAAAGTAAATTGAGTCATATAAAGAACAAAATATTAAAGCCATAAGAATAGGAACAACTTCTCGTAAGTTGTTAACATCATCCTAAACGAATTGGTTCAAGTGGTTACTTTGTCAAATACTGGAGGTTATTATTTAGATTCTTTTAAGTGATAGATTAAATAGATTAAGTGATGGCAAATTTAGAAAAAGTAATATCATTTTCTCAAATTGATGTTAAAGAAAATACAGTTACATAATTTTTCTTTAGCATCAATATTAATTGATGTAAACTTTGTATCATGTTAATAAGTGATGTTAACCAAAAAAAAAAAAAACATCAATTATTTAATTGATGTAAATGTATATAATCAAATCAATTTTGTTAAAATGATACAGTTTTTTTAAAAAATTATATCATTTTATGGAATTGATGTCAAATTAGTTAATAACAACATCACTTATTATAACTGATTTAAAATTTAAAATATTTATCTCATTTACAAAAAAATAATGTAACATAACATCACTTATTTTTCTGATATAAATTAAGTGATACAATTCACTTGTTTTTTGTAGTGTAATACCCACATGCAAGAACACAAGCCACTGAAAATAAGATATGTTGGTATCTCTCTGCCCTTAAATTTATTTAATATATAGCGTTTAAAGCTTTTGCTTCATAGACTTTAACCCAATACCAACCCTGCATAGATGATGCAATAGATTAATCAGCCAAGAAAGAGGGAAATTATGAAAATCAGATAAGTTACAACCCGCTTGATATCGTAGATCAAATTCCCTAACTCCAAATAAAGATTTTAATAAGTTCCTGGTTATCCCCTTCAGACCACAGGTTTCTCCAACTTTTGATCCAAACTTGCTGAAGAGTATATAAAAATCTCTGAGCTTTGCTCTCCAAAAGAAAACTAATCCTCCGAATTATTTTTTTTTTAAAATTAATCTAGTGCTAAGGATCTAAACTAATCTTCAGAGAGAAGTGTAGTTTACGAATGGACCCTTTCACAGAATATTCAAAAAGGCTTAAAGCATTAGGTTTATATCTGCGTAGCCACATAATAAAATGCATTGTGGTGCCTTTGAATCCATATTTCTTAGTAACCCAAAGCCCGATTGCCACTAAACCCCATATTCTTACTCCTTAAAACCCAAAAACTTCTCTTGATAACTGCAAACTATCCAACCAATCTCTCAATTTCCATTCGACAACTACAATCGAAATTGCTTATACAGCCAATCAAACCGAATAAATAATTGTATATGGGTCTATGTTCAAGAATTTACTAGGTGTTAATCATGTGTTCAGGTTGGGCTTATCGCCTAGACAACAAATCGAAGATTTATTGGGGATTAATCGAGATCTAGTTTTGTATATTTATTATGTGAATATTTGTAAATATATAAACATATGCCAAATAGAACAACCAATTTGTTGTCCCCTAATGGTTCATGCCCTTGATCTTGCACCAAACAACCCAACTTTGATTCTTCTCTCTTCATTCCTTGTTTTCGTATTATTTATTTTAATAGACAATGTCTCACATCAGCTATAGAGGAAAAAGCTGCAAATCTTACTCTCTATATGGTTCTACACCAGGGTTCTACATGCTAAAACATTGGTAAAAATATGAATATCTATAGTTTATAATTTGAGCCTATTAATTTTTCAATTGGGCAATTAGTCAGTAAGTGAGATGACTAATTAGTTTAATGGGTCAATTTATTAGCTTCTGATTTTGTTTCCTATTAATAACAAAATCGCAGCGGTTGGAATCCGAGCACCTATTAGTTAAGTGCCTAGACGGCTATGAACTTGAATTTAAAACATGGGTATGAATATTATTTTCAAAAAATCATAGTATATGCATATTTTTTGCTTATATAACCAACCAAACTGAATAACTAAAAATGATTAATTAAATATATTAGTTTAATTATATGTAAATTATATAATATAATTGATAACATTATATTTTTTATAATTTAACTTCACCGAGTTGGAAAGATAAAATCATAAATGTATGTAGTGTTGTTTATTTTGATTTGATTTTATTTTTTTAATTTTTATTTTTAAAGCTTCGATAGAATTAAAATTCTATTTGCTAAAAATTTATTACAATAAAGCTGACTTTTCTCCTTTTTCCTGCATCCACGTCATCAGAGAGGGTGAGTCATTTTTGGACACATCCGCAATATTGTTTATATGTATTTTTTTTCTGAGAGTGAGTTTCGTTACTGGACTTGATTGGGCTAGGTTTAATATATTGAAGTCTTTGAAAACAAATCAACAAACTAAGCCCAATTTATAAATTCCATCTAACCTAATGCACCCTCCTTTCTTTTATCTTCCTCATTGTCGATGTTTTCTGGCTTTTCCATTTATTCTTCCATCTTATTCTCCCATAACTTAAACCATTATTTCATTCAATCAAAACAAAAACAGCTTAACTCACATCACCCTTCCACTTCCCTATCCCACTATATATAGATGACGTCACCATATGAAGCCCACACTGCTCAAATCACCACCAAGAAACCACCTTAGCTACATTGGCAAACACATATTCTTTTAGTTCCACAGTTACATGTGAAGAATCTTATGTCGCATGAGAAGCGGCTGGTTCGTTTTCCCCAGCTCATATACGATGATGATCATGAGGAAACAGTCAATTCTGAGCCCCTAGGAAGACGATAACTACTGGTACTCTTTAACAGTTCCTACAGTCTATTTTTTCTCATTTATTGTGGTCGTTGATGGTTCTGTTTACCTAAAATATGATGTGCTATGTGATCTTACTTTCTTAATAAACTTTAGAACGAACCACTCTTTATGTCTTTTTGTGATGATTAATGGTGGTTTGATTTAGGCATGTTTCCCTTCATGCAGGTGTCTAATCGCGAAGCTTTCTGATGCAAATTGTTGCAAGATGGAACACCTAAAGCATCCTAACAATTGGTATTGGTAAAAACTCTTTCTCTGACCTTTTTATCAGTCTAATCTTTGTAATTGGATATTTTCAAAGTCAGAATTATCTGAACCTTTTGTTAAACATGTTCACTTTCCTTTGGCAGTTGAAAAGGCCAAGTTTTACTATCATCATACTCCATTCAATAGATATTTCAACATGCTGCTGCAAACATCAAGATAAACAGAGCTATCATCCTTCACTACTATTGTTTTGCTCTCAAAGTTATGAATGCAAGAATCTTAATAAGAACAACTCAACTTCTTATTATTAGCTTAAGGAAACTATCTCAAAAACTCAAGCTCTCACAAAGATCCTCAAAACTCATAAGTTATGTCACAACTTGACATCTCCTTATATAAGAACATAAAACTTATAATCTCAATTAACTTTAGTTTAGATAACTCCTAAACTAGATATGTTTTACATTCCTATCTCACATAAGATTAGGATGACTTGTTTCCTAAGTTATCTTTAAGCTTATCTCCAACATTCACCTCTTTAAGCTTAAAGTTAACTTCCTTCACATCTTCAACTCCTACTAGCTCTCTCATTTCCTTGAACTTGATTCTTCCCAAGGCCTTGGTTAAGATATCTGCCCTCTGAGACGTTCCCGGGATGTGTTGAACATCTACTTGTTCGTTTTCGACACATTCACATATGAAATGATAACGTTTGTGTATATGCTTACTCCGTCCATGGAACACCGGATTTTTGGTAAGGGCTACTGCTGATTTATTGTCAATGTTGATTACCACTCGTCGACATTCTGCTTCGGTAATTTCCTCAAGCAACTCTTGCAACCAAATTGCTTGTTTTGCAGCTTCCGTGGCGGCCATAAACTCTGCTTCACATGAGGATAAGGCCACTGTCTCTTGTTTTTGTGAGCACCATGATATAGGACAGTCATTCATATAAAAAACATGTCCCGTTGTGTTCCTTTCGTCGTCTTCGTCAACATTGTGGCTGGAGTCTCTATATCATGTTAGCTTGGTTCCATCAGCTCGTAGATACACGAGTCCAAGTGATGTAGTTCCCTTGAGATATCGCAAGATATGTTTGATTGCTGCACCGTGTGATACCTTCGGATTGTGCATATATCGGCTGAGTAAGCCAACAGAGAAAGAGAGGTCAGGTCTTGTGTGTAACAAGTACCTCAAGCAACCAATGTTGCGTATGTATTCTCGTTCGTCAATGCTTTGTTCCTCTGCTGCTTTTGACACCTTCAATCCGAATTCCATAGGTGCATGTGTCACATTACATTCTTCCATGCCAGTCTCGCTTAGAATCTTCACTGCATATCGCCTTTGTGACAGAGTAATCCCTTCAGCCCTTTGATCAACCTCAATACCCAAGTAATATGTTAGTAAACCAAGATCAGACATCTCAAAGTTATCTGACATCTCTTTCTTAAACACTTTTATCATCTCCACACTTGAACCTGTGACTAGAAGGTCGTCTACATAAACCGCGACCAAGAGAAGGTGTTTGTCTGTTTTCTTTTTATACAGAGACGGCTCTTTTGAACACTTGATGAATCTCAGCTGCTCTAGTACCTTATTAAGTTTTTCATTCCATGCTCGCGGAGCTTGTCTCAGTCCGTACAGAGCTTTCTTAAGCTTGTATACTTTGTGTTTGCTTCCTTTGATTTTGAAACCTTCCGGTTGTTTTACATAGACATCTTCTTTAAGTCTCCGTATAGGAACGTCGTTTTAACGTCCAAGTGGTGTATCTCCCATCCGCTCGAGGCTGCTAAAGCAATAAGATATCGGATGGTTTCGATTCTCGCTACTGGTGCAAAGACCTCCTCAAAGTCTATACCATGCCTTTGTACATACCCTTTTGCCACACGCCTCGACTTATGTTTTTTGATGCTCCTGTCGCTATTTCTTTTGATCTTGAATATCCACTTCAAGCCTATTGCTTTGTCTCCTTTCGGCAAGTCAACCAAGTCCCAAGTGTTATTTCTAACAATTGATTCTATCTCGTTCTCACACGATTCCATACGTCTTGTTCAATTGCTTCATCAAAACTCCAAGGTTCTTCGTCAATGAGTAACAGCAATCTTTCCCCTTCTTTTCAGCGAGTAGTATGTAATCTTCTAGGTACGAAGGTTTCTTTCTCACTCTGTCTGATCTCCGCAGCTAAACCATGGTGTCCTCGACGTTTGTCTCCTCATCTTCGTCGAGTTGATCATGGAGCTCATGATCATCTTCTACAACTCCTCTGTTTTCATGATCATTCTCTGCAACTTCTCTGTTTTCTCCTTCTTCTTCTTCTCCACACGCCTCTGTTCTTATTCCTTGATTCCCAAACTCGCTGAGCGTGACTCTAAGCATCCTTGGCTCGTTGTCATGAGTTTTATTGCTTTCGTTCCACCTCCATGACTTCGCTTCATCGAAAACTACATCTCTGCTTACTGTTATTCTTTTATTTGTAGGATCATACATTCGGTAAGCTTTGGAACCTGGTTCGGTTCCTAGATGAATCAATGTTTTCGATCTGTCCTCCAACTTGCGTAAGCGAGGTATCTCTGATTTTACATAACTGATGCACCGAAAGACTCGAATGTGCTTGACACTTGGTTTCCTTCCTTTGTATACCTCGTATGGTGTCTGTTGATTCAGTGATCTCGTAGCCACGCGGGTTTATAAGGTAACACGAGTGTCTCACGGCTTCTCCCCAAAGGTAGTTTGACATCTCCATGTGTTTCAAGATAGTTCTGGTCATCTCAAGCAGCGTCCTGTTCCGTCTTTCTACGACTCCATTCTGCTGGGGTGTGTAAGGCGCAGTAAGATGACGTTGAATTCCCATTTTTTCGCAAAACTCCTGAAACTCCAACGAAGTAAACTCGCCACCTCTATCTGTTCAGAATGTTTTAATCTTCTTCTTTGTTTCTTGTTCTACCATTGCTTTGAAGTTTTTGAATTTTCCAAAAGCTTCTCCCTTTTCTTTCAAGAAAATCGTCCACATGTACCGTGAGTGTTCATCTATTAGCACAAAGATGTATTGGTTTCTTGCTGCTGTCGTTGGTGTGATAGGCCCGCAAAGGTCTCCGTGTATAAGTTCTAGACACTCGGCTGCTCTATACGTGGTTGATTGCGAGAATGGGATTCTTGTTTGCTTACCAAGGAGACACGAACCGCATGTGCCCTTTTCAACTGTGATCTGTGGTATTCCTAAAACCAGCTCCTTGTTTACCATTAGTTTCATGGAATCATAACCAATGTGTCTGAGGCGTGCGTGCCATCTTGCTGAGTCGTTCATAATGATCACTTGTAAGCATCTCGTGTCGACAATCTCCATAAGTACCTTATATAATCTATTCCTCGCTCTTTTTGCTCGTGTAATGAGATGTCCATTCTTGTCATGAAGGGTTAAGATATCTTCTCTCATCCTTACCTCACACCCTGATTCGGTTGTTGTCCTAAGCTTATAATGTTACTCTTGAGATCTGGAATAAAATAGACATTTGCTAGTACTTTCTTCTCACCATCTTGACTGATAAACAAGATTGACCCCTTTCCTTTGATATCGATTCTAGAGTCGTCGCCAAATCTTACTTTCCCAGTGATGTTTTCATCAATACTCTTGAAATAACTTCTGTTTCCAGTCATATGATTACTAGCACCATTATCTAAGTACCAAATTCTATCTCCATCCATTCTTGACTCGAATTCCTTAGGGTTTAACGTTCTTCTCATTCAAAATACACCACTTCATGCATTAGTAAACCATCAGCTTCATGTGTTTCTTCTTGATCTTTATCTTTGATCTCATATGTCTCTTGTAACTTCAAAAGTCTTTCGGGACAAGAAGATGCGAAGTGACCAAGTTTGTCACAGCGAAAGCACACCATCTTAGACATATCTATGTCTCTGTAATACGATCTTCCCCCTGCCTCTTCCTCGTCCGTAGTATCTTCCTCCTCGGCCTCTGCTTCTGTTATCATTGTAGTCTCCCCGTTGCGCATTTGAAGACTCAGAGGTTGTGTACATTAGTTTCCCCTGGTTTCTTCTTCCTCTTCATGTCGTATACGCTCTTCGTAAGCTTTTCATTCGGCCAATGATATCCTCAAAGCTAGTAGTTTTCAGGTCTAGGAGTTGTTCAATGGATGCTACTATTTGTATGAACTTCTTTCGTGGTAGAGAAGACAGGAATTTCTTAACCATCTTCGGTTCCTCGATGGTCTCACCTAATGTCGTGGCCTTTGACGCAATCTCTGCTATCTTTCCCACAAAGCTGTCAATCGTATCACTTTCCTTCATCTTTAGTCTGTCAAACTCACTCAAGAGTGTCTGTAGTCTGGCTTCCTTTACCCTGTCTGCTCCCATGTGCCGTGATTTAATAGTTTCCCATACCTTACTTGCTTTATCCAGCTCTCCCACTTGCAACACTAGGGTTTCGGGGATTGATCCAAAAATTAGGGCTATCGCCATGTTATTCTTCTTATTATCCTCTGCTTCTTCCTCAACTACATCCCAAACTTCATGAACCTTTAGTAGTATCTTCATACGAATGGCCCACACCGTGTAGTTTGTTGTTGTGAGCATTGGACAATTTTATGCCTCCGCCTTCTTTCCCTCTCGGTGTAGTTGTTGTCGTTACTGCTACGATTTCGCTCATGATTTTGCTCTTGATACCAAATATTGTTTAGCTCTCAAAGTTATGAATGCAAGAATCTTAATAAGAACAACTCAACTTCTTATTATTAGCTTAAGAAAACTATCTCAAAAACTCAAGCTCTCACAAAGATCCTCAAAACTCATAAGTTATGTCACAACTTGACATTCTCCTTATATAGGAACATAAAACTTATAATCTCAATTAACTTTAGTTTAGATAACTCCTAAACTAGATATGTTTTACATTCCTATCTCACATAAGATTAGGATGACTTGTTTCCTAAGTTATCTTTAAGCTTATCTCCAACAACTACAACCAAGTTCATTGATGCTGCTCAAATATCTGGCAGGTCATCACCAATGAACCTTCATGCTCATTTATATGTGAGTTCTTCAAAGAGGTTCAGGAAGAAGTACATGTCATTACCAATCCTAATATTATTATATATTACAGTGTCCTAGAGTAAACATTGCAATGTAGAGATAAGCAGAGACTCTTGCTTGAACCAAGTACATGAATTATGTTTTTGAATAAGAATGAGGCAAGAACCTTCTCCATGGTCCATGGCTGAGGTAAATTGACATATTTTCACCTTGTTTTTTGTTTTTGTAGTTTTAACAAAGATAATTAGAATTAATCTGTTTGGTTATATTTTGTATAGACAATACAAGACGACTATTGTGATCACACAAGTTGCAGATCATGTGGGTTTTTGCAAACGATTGGAAAAGTGAAGAAGTACCCAGTCATTCATCCTTCAAGAAGAAGCAGGTTAAGATGTATTAGTCTCAAAACCAGAACCTGCGCGAAGAAGATAACTTGGAGATTAAAACGTGATGTGTATTTGTTGTCTATTACTGAAGTCAACCTTATTCTGAGGTACCCCCTTCTGGCTACTAATCTGCTCTACCCAAACGCACTACGACGATCTCGTCTTCAAATGTCTTCAGGGTGCAAATTTAACATCTTCTACCCGATTTAGTAGACAAGATCAAGACTCCCATTTACACAATATAAAATATGGGACCAGCGCTGAAACTTATAGAAACCGGTTCCATACTGTTACGCCTTTCTGAAGACATTGTGATATTTAGAAGCCATTAATTCTGATTTTTCATATAACCCCGTGTATTATCTTGTGCGTCAAATTTCTTTTCTAACAATGTTGTTCTATGTTGACTTCCGCCTTTGTGCAACTGAGTTTGTGTTTGTAGCTTCATTTGGTTATTGGTTACATACTCATTTGGGTGGCTAACACATATTTAGCAGATGCTTTCATAATAATTTGTGAGAATGTATACCTATGATGTTTTCAGATTGTGAGCACCGATTTGTTGCATGCGAGTGTTTTACCTCCAATTGCAAAAATTCAGCTTTGCTCTAATAGTAGTAAAGTGTGTTAGTTTGGTGACACTGTCACAAGCATTAAAGTGAAAAAATTCACCAATAAAATAGAGTTTCTTTATTCATTTTTGCATGCATATGAATTACCAGATCACTCAATTGCTTGCTAGCAAAGTTACTAGCATCTGATAATCAATGGATAGACACATCCATATAATTCAATTTTCAACTCAATATAATTCGAATGCTTTGTTCAGCCTAAATGGATTCGAATCAATAAGGAAAATGAACTCAAATCCGAACTAGACCAATTTGAAAAATATCTGATGAGACAAATTCATTTCGAATCTGTAATATATCTACAACAATGTTATAACACTCTCTTTTCATGCTTTCACCTTTTTAGAGAAATCTTACTTACAATACATAATTGTGTTTATAGAAAGAACGTAGAAACTTGTTTAACACAGAAGAAGAAACTTTTCAGCAAAAAAACATTATAATATTATTTTCACGTCTCATTAAAAAACTAAATATATAAGAATTGATGCACTAACTCAGTTTGAGTTGAATAAATAAAATACTATTTCATAAATGATTATATATAATCAAATATTAAATAGTTCAATGACAAAAAATATAAAATATATAGCAGTAAAACCTTATCCATTAAACCCATAATTTATCCAAAAGTAACTAATATAACACCAATCATCAATTTTTGTTGGAAAAAATACAATAACAACAAAAAGTAGAGGAAGCCATTACTGATATTTTTTTTTGCGTTGCATCAAACCAAGGTGAACAAAAATAATTAAAAAATAGTGTAGCTCTCGGTTTTCTTTTTTTTCGTATAAAATAAGGCCAAGATAGAATTAATAAGAAAGTATTGAAGACCAAATCACCAAAAATCAATACATAACTAACAAAGATTCCCACAAATAATCACCGAAAACAAGTAATAAAGGATATTTGCGTGCGTAGTGAGAAACTCTAAAAAATAGAAGAGATTAATGATGCAAAGGGAAAATCTGAAGTAGTTTCCATTTAATTATCTAAAATATAACCATTTATTCAAAAAATATAAATAAGTAACTGAAGTTGTGTTTTGGAAAACGCATTAAATCAACTAAAATAAATGTATCATTTATTGTAATTTTCACAATTTATCAATAATTTTTGACCCATATAAGCCTCAATAAATTCAAATAATTTTCTTGAAACTTGTAATATTTTCAATAGAAAACACAAAAAATCCTATCTTTATGAAACAAATATTTTTCTAAAACATCTATTATAATGAAACGGAGGAGTATTTAATATAAACATATGTGCAGATCATTAGGTTACTTGCCAACGAACATAAATGAGTTTAGAATTTCTTCAGACTTAATTAAAATAAATAAAAATAAAATCTTAAAACAACTATTTTTAAGGTTTCAGTAAACTTCTCAAAACTCCTTTTTTAGATCTAATAATACTAAAAATTATTTTTTCCCGTTTGGACTATTTTGCTTAATACAGAATTCCACATAAAATAATCCCGGTCACCTTGCAAAATTAGAAAATCATCTACATATGAAAAGTAACCAAGGACCTGAAATAATTTTTTATTATTTGTTATAGATCAAAGATTAAAAAAATCATATTTGTTTAATACATCAAACATATATTATACATATATAAAAAATGTAAGTATCTAGAAAATATAATATCCTATAAAATAGTACCTCCAAAAAATAGAATGTAAAGGATTCAATGTTGTAATAGATGACATAAAGATGCGTAGTAATTTTTAAATGTTTAGCACTTCATTTCCTTTCCAATTCATTATAGTTATCGCCATCATAGTATAATGTACATATTATTATGTATATCCCGTAGAAATTAATGTGACAAGATCGCATTTTTATAGGAGTATGAGTATTATTTAGCATTGTATCATTGTTTGTGCTTTATGTATAAAATAGAGTCACTGCAATACTAATAATTCATGCTATATAGCTTATATTAATTTTGTATAAATTGTAATCATGATAAAAAAATCATTAAATGTATACAACTCTTTAAAAAATCATGGTTGTAAGTTAGAAAGGTAAGAAGTTTTGAGTAATTTAATTTATAAAATAATTGCGATTACATTTTATATAATCCACAGATCAAAAAACTTAATTTTTTTATTATAAATCTGTTCTTCAAAATCAATAGATCTTTAACAAAAGAAAACACATATGCATATGCCATGAAATCTACTATTTTCCTAGTTTTAATTTATGTCTAGTAATATTAACAATCTAAAAATTATAGTGATGACTATTGTATCGTAATAGTAATTTAATAAGTCTATTAACTCTCAAATACATTACATTCTAATATATATATATATTATATACAAATGTGTACTTTGTTTCAAAAATATGATATTAGTTGATTCTGCTCTTGACTTTGAATGATGTAAATGTCTGAATGAGATTTTTTACTTTTCTAACAATTACTTTGTTGTAAGATAAATTTTTTACACATTACGCTATTATTACCAAGCTTATTTATTACTGAATGTGTGTAATAATAAATATCATAATATAAATTTTATTCCTAACATTATTTGGTTCAATAATCAAGCTATCACATTATAACACATTTTCTAAGAATACTAATTATTATCATGATTCTCTTATTTCAACCTAATTAATTATTTATATAATAATATGCTGTAAAATCATTAAGTATTTTGGCAACAGAACTATGAATGAGTTATAATTTCCTTTTTGAACCTAAGTAAATAAATAAAAATAACATATCATCAACCAATAAAAATATACACAATTTTTGGTAAACTCTCAATATCAGTGACACCTAAACAAATTATAACATTTATCCCTTGCTAAATATTTCAATTCTCTAAACTTAATCATTATAATATTTTTTTCATTGCAATCATTAATCATCATTAATGAGTAATGTTTTACATTTTCCATATACATATATACCATTTTATTTTCAACAAAATCCATAATGTTCAAAGGGTTTTTATTACATGATAGTATCAATTCAAAATGAACACTAGAAGGCTCAGCCAACAGTACATGACCTTATAAGCAAATAAATAAAACTCATGCCTAAAATTATATGTTAGTAAAATATGCAAAATTCAAGCGTTGAAGCTGCACTCTCTAGTTATTAACCATTGAAGTAAACTACTACACACTGATGTTTATATATAAATAGGTTGCCCTTAAATCATATAATATATTTTAGCGCTATAAGCATGAGCTTTAGTACAGCTTTAGCCCAGATCGCCATGCCTCACTACGCATAAATATATAATAGTTAGTTCATTGCATATTCTAACACAAAATATCCAAGAAATATAAATCACTAGGTCAGTCCCCGCTACGCCGCGGATGTCAATATGAGTGTGTATATAACTATATATACGATACGTTTGCATTGTGACTTTTTTTAATACATACATTAGCATATTCTGTAATATTACTATTGGTAGTTATTGTTATATGTAAATTATACGTGAGCAATTAAGTAAATATACACATGTATCTTCAAGAACATGTGCATAATTCATTTCCATGCATGTGTGCTATATCGTTTTTATTTTGTTTGTTTGTGGTAGGAAATAATATTTTGCTTACAAAAACAACTTAAAGTACATTTATCTATGTAATAATACGCATCCAGAAAAACAAAAACACGACACCATCAACATAGATTTAACATAATTTATTAATCATTCTAATTTTTATAAACAAAACGTTGTGAAAACGTTAATATTTCATAATAATTTTAATAGTGATTCATTTCATCAATTAATTTATTACATCAATATGTACAAAATAAATTTTTTTTTTCAAACAATCAAGTTATCGTTGGCTTTTCCTTACATATAAAATTTTGAATGATGTCCAATGTATTTAATTAGCTGACCAATGGACGCTGGTATCTCTATTTACACAAATTTGAAGCCAAAAGACAGCAGTTATCTGGAAAAGTTTCATTCTAATATCCGTTTCCAAAAACTTCCATTTTTATCGTTTATTATGTAGTCGTATTGTGCAATTTATAGTAAACTATTAGAAAGGAAATTCTTATAAGAAAATGAAATATTTAAAAATGGAAACAGCAAAAGATAACCTATTAAAGTAAACATAGACTAATCAAACATACGATAAGTAAGCTATGCTCAGCAATTTTAGCTTAAATACCAGCTGCCATGAACTATTTCTATCTATTGAGAAAAAACAAGTAGTGCACCTATTATCAAGCATAGTTCAAGATCGGGTGGAGACGAGCATTGAGATCCAATCGTATTCCTCTTATTATGATAGAACTCACGAACGGAAAGCCTGATTTGCCCCCATAGTGTCAACCCCAGCCAAAGTTATTTTTCCAGGTGTGAGAATCCATAATTCCAGCTCCAGCATTTCATAACCAGTAAGTGAGAGCAAGTATTAATTAACCTTTGCATATTATCCAGATGAGCAACCAGATGCTGAATCCTTGCGCGGTTGTTAACGCGAAAATACTGCTCTTCGCATTCCCGTGTCGAACCAAGCTTCATCTCCCGCGTAAGCACGAGTGTGCGAAGAAGCGGTTAACACCCCCCGAACTGGCGTACTGCAGTTTTTTAATCTTCGCCTCATTATGACTGTGATGCCCTGTAGGCACCTAGGTAACGCCTCACAATCTCCGAACACTCCTCATCTTCCCAATACTCTGTGCCAGGCGTTCAACACAGCAAGACTGCCCTTAGTTGTTCTCGCGGGAATTATAACCGCGCTACGTTTTATAATAACTAAGGTGAGATAGTAGGAGGAACGCGCATATATATTATGTGGAGTGTTCCGTTATTATTAGAGTATGCATGCCCCTCAGATTCTGGTTATTATATACTATTAATGCTGATTTGAGATTAAAGTTTATTGAAATGCCTCAAAACGTTTCTTTTGGCGAATGATATGACTCTGTTTTTTTTTTTTTTGTCTTGCTTGGGTACGTAATGACAACGGATGATTGTTGTGTTTCATATACGAGGTAGAGAAATGTTGCCTTACCTATTATTGAGTAACGAATTATAATATATCCCTCCAATATGTTGTTATAATCTTAATGAGATTTATTTATTAATAATAGGTATTATTCAAATAACCAACATACGTAAGCTTAAAATAATAGAACATGTTATATAAAAAGATATTAAGAGGTAAATATATAGGGTTGTATTGTTAAATGATAATAAAGATATATAAACATGTGTGATATAAGTAAACTTGACGATCATTTAATATTGAATATGTAAAGAATAGACAATGTAATGCGAGCTTATTGTATTTTTCTATCTTAAAATGATTAGCGTAAAATGCCAATCCCATCACTATATGCAAGTCGAAAAATGCATATGTATCTATTTATTAGTTTTTTATTATGGTAAAATCTGTTACAATAGCAACACTATCGGTTATTCAAAACCGGTGTTGTTTCAATACCTATTTAACACGGGAATGTATACTTTTAAATAGAAACGGTAGGAAAACAATGCCAGCCAATAGAGCTGTGCATATGGTGGATTGGATTGTTTTTCGTGACATTTATTATGGTTATGAAAATGTTAACTAAATTATTCATGTTAACTATTAATGCTTTATGTTTCGGATAGTAAAAGACGGATGCCCCTATTTAATTTACATATCTATTGATTGTAATAAGTTGTAAACATCTACATCTTATCGTTTTCCAAAATATATGACACAAAGAATGAATGATTTTGTATAGAAACATCTGTCTGAATATTAAAAATAATATTAAAATTTAATTTTGACTTATCAGAATATTTGATGCTAGTAGATTCAAAAACATAAAACAGATATCTAATATCTAAATTGTAATGCGCATGCATGACATAAATGCACTATTTACCCATAACCTTTTTTTGGTAACTAGTTTTCTACATATCATGTTAAAGTTCATTAATAATTCATGAAAAACATATTTCAAAAAGATCGACTTAACTTAAACTTAACCAAGTATTATTGTTGAATCTGGCCCACAAGGTAAAAACAGTGAAATATACAATCTTTTAAAAAAATTGTTATTCAATTAATAATGATATTTTAAAGTCGTAGTTTATAATAAAAAATATCTATATTTAGTATTTATGCATATTATTAAAACTTAATTATTATCATATAGGAAATAACTAATATAATAATAATATTTGTAACCAGCGAATCTGAATCTTTTAACAATACATACTAAATTTAAAAATTCATTAATACATATAATTTTAAGTAACCCAATCATAGAATAGACTTTATATTATCATATGGAAAATTTACTAAATATTATAATGTCATTCAAACTCATAAATTTTGTAGAACATCTGGACCGAACCATATTCTTAAACATAACACAAATTTTTAATAAACCATTTGGAAAATTATTTAATTTTCAAGTACTTGAACAAATTATTTATTTAAAAACCTTTTTTTCTATATTTATTTCCCATAATTTCCAAAATTTTTTTTTATGTTTAATTGACTATATATCATTCACATGCGTTGACTTGCATAAATATTATTAAATTATTGACAATTCTAAACCTCTTATAAATTGTTTAGTACAAATAACCGATAAAAACATTACAATATTTAGCTATCAAATCGTCCATAGTTATTAACAAAATAATATGTGAAAAATTTTGTTCAGGCTATGCGCTGATTCG